>PVKM010002993.1:0-60620 GCA_004027735.1 Carollia perspicillata
AGATCTTCTGATACCTTTTATAACATATGCTTCTGCTTAAGCCCTGGCCTTTACAGTTCTGTTCCCTACTCTCAGTCTTCCAAACATCTCAACCCCCAAACCAGACCTGCCTTCCCCAAGTGCAGAGGTGTGTTGGCAGTGCTGGGGTAAGGGGGATGGGTGAGGCCAGCAGCCGTGAATAGAGTGAAATGGTCATGGGGTCCCAGCTGGGAGAGGTGGGTGTCAAAAACAAGGCTTAGCAGGAGGCAGGCAAGTGGTAACGCAGGCTCTAGGAATGCACCTGAAAGAGTCATGGGAACAAAGTCCAAAGGGCCAAGAGGGAGGAGTCCACTGTCCATTACAAAGTCTCATTAGAAAGACTGCTGGTCTTGATACAATTTTTTGTCATCTCATATGTCTAGAAAGAGTGAAACCTTGCTAACATAATAGCCACTTTCATTTAAATGTGGAATCTTTTTTTCAGCTTTTTTCTTAACTTTCTTTAAGAGTAGACAATTCTGGAATGCAAAAGTTATTTCCAGTTTATTTAAGGTGAAGTATATGCCCTATATACTGGAGAAGTGGGGAGGAATAAAGATATTGTTTTTGTAGAAATGGCCTGATGGCACAGAGTGGCCCAGGGTAGTTTTACCTATTACTGTGGAAGTAAGTAATTCCTGGTTATCTTCATATTTATGATCAATCTGCACTGAAGACTGACTAAAAAATTCTTTCTGTAAAACTGGCAAAAACTGGGGCCAATATGCAATAGATTATTTTATAATACCTGAAAATAGAACAAGATGCAAAGCATGATGTACTCTTACAAATGAACAATGCAGAACTGACATAAAAAAATAAAAAAGAAAGAGAAGAGAAGCATGGATGAAATCTGACAAGACAGATTAAATGAATAATGAATAAAATGACTTAATAGAAAATAGGTGGAAGAAGGGGTAGGCTCTCTTTACAGTGTAAAATTCAGACAAAAAATGTCTATATTCAATATGTCCTGACTGAAAACCACGGCAGACTTGTAGGGGTGCTTTTCAGTTTTATCATGTAATTGAAATAGTTAAATCTTCCTAATCGTTCCATTACAAAGGAGGAACACCACTCTACCCAGTAAAGTCTGTCCTTCTAGGTCCCTAAGTGGTGCTCAATTTCTAGTGAGAATTCTTGTTTCATTGTTCTTATTTTTGTGAGTTTCAAAGGTTTATTCACAAAAGCTCATATACACATACACTCACACATACACATGTATGTATATCATTATGACTACAGAATTCCAGACACAAATTGGCAAGCCCCTCCTACTGTTGAAAGACACCAGGTGTATGTACTTATGTAACAAAATAACTTACAAAAAGTCTATCCTGTTTATTTTTAAATTCATCAGGATCACAAGCAGAAAGATAATAGAGGATTCCTAGCACTGAACCGCTGAGCTGCTGCTTCTCCAGGTTCTGTGCTGGCTTTTCAACTAGTGACTCATGCAGTCAGTCCTATTTAATTACTGGCTTGGCAGGAGAGTGCTAAGAATTCATAAATTCAGAAGTTGTGTAAAGGACTGAAAATTCTTCTAATAATAGATATAAATGCTCTGGAAATAAGCAAGAATGACATAAGAAGACAGATTTAAGAATACCACCATGTTTTAAGTGATTTTGAAGTGCAACTGGCAGTATCCTGTTGGTAAGAGAGAAGTAAACAGCTCACTTCTGGTAAGTGATTTTAGGCAATCAGAGTACAATAAATAAAGTTTACCTTCCTCTGCTCAAATGGTATCTAATGGTCTTAAAAAAAGATTTTATACTTTCGAAAAATAAGCGACTTTTTCCATTTAAAACCTCTAACGTGTTCAAATAGCAGACCTAAAAACTGTAAATGCTTCTCAGTATTTAGAACTCAATGTGTAACATAATTAGTATAACTCATAAATTTATAAATATGTCTCCTTGATTTTATACATGTAAAACTTTGGAGGAACACCCTTCTAGTTGTTAGATGAGATGCTGCCTAATTCATGAATCACTTCAAGCCAATTAGAGCTTCAAAAAAATTTAAATTTGCCCCGTGAAAAACAATAAAATAATTACCAATTTGTACTTTTTAATTCCTTCACATTTTCACTCAGCTCCCCAATCCCCTTCCCTCTCTCTGTCACCATCAGTCTGATCTCTGTATGTATGAGTCTGTTCTATTTCATTTATTTTGTTTTTAAATTCTACATATATGTGAAAACATATATTTGCCATTCTCTGATTAATTTCACTTAGCATAATACCCTCTAGGTCCATCCATCCTGTAGCAAATTGAAAGAGTTCATTCTTTCTTATGGCTGATTAATATTCCACTGGATATATGTACCACAACTGTTTATCCACTTGGCTAGTGAAGAACATTTTGGTAATTGTGTATGGTGCCAAGTGGGTACTTGAAACATCAGGGGTACCACTTTATACAGTGTATGGCTGTCTAATCACTGTGCTGTACACCTGAAACTAAAACGAAATAATAATGACTATAAACTGTAATTGAAAAATAAAATTTAAGAGAAAAAGAACAAAATCAATTAACACAAAATGTTTCATAGTATTTCCCTAGCTAGAGAATATCAGGGAAAATGAAACTTCATAATGTACAGACTCTTGTTACCTGGCTTAACAGATCTTCTACTTTCTTCTGCCATGAATCCCTGGCTGCATTCTTCTCACGCTCTTTCAACTGCAGAAGTTGAGACATTGCTGACTTTTTATCCTCTTCATGTTGAAGTCTTAGCTCTTCACGAAGTTTAGAGCACTCTTGTCTACAATAAAACAAATGCATTTCCTTTGTCAAGATAATTACTTTTTCTCAATAACTGCAGTATATTTGTTTACATGTTTTCTAAGTATTTAATTAATCCTCCACAAAAGTCAACTCAGAATAAGAGTTGATTCCTTTATAGTTATGGACTATGAAGTAAATTGGTAACTTACCCAAGATCATGGATTTATCCATTTTATTAATGGCAGAATAGGTACTAGAACAAGTAAGTGTTCTGGTTTCAGGTTACACTCTACCTATTTTATATTCAAGGAAATGAAATCAGAAAAAAAGCAGTCTGCATTCAAGGGGAAAAAAAGAATTCCAATTTCTTAGCATCTAATCACAGGAAAAAATCCATTAAAAATGCTGCTACTACGTCTTTAACAGTAATACAGTATAAGCCACAGAGAAAAACATTTTCTGCACATCTGCACCGAAGAGATTACATTACAGAGTAAAAATTGCACCTGAGATTTTCAGTCCATTTTATTTCTAAGTCATGGGCCATCCTGTCCACTCGGAGCTTCTCCTCTCCTTTCACGGCGGCAAGTGCTTCTTCATGCTGTTGCCTTTCTTGTTCTAGCTCACTCTGAAGAAGAAAAAGTTTTCAGTAAAGACTGGTCTTCAAAAGTGCAGTCAATGCTGGTTATTTTAAATACACAGAGTGCATCCATCGCAACCTTTAAGTTCTTACAGCATAACAATTGATAGTGCTATCTATGATAATTACTTGAGATATTATGACAGTGAAACATATGGTACATATTTTATAATTTAAATGTCAATTTCAGGGGAAAAGGGGAAGGGTTTACAGGAACAAGTATAAAGGACACATGGACAGAAACTAGGGGGTGTGGAAATGCGAGGGAGGTGGGGATGGCTCTGGGGGTGGGCTGGGATGGGAGTAAAAGGCAGAAAACTGTACTTGAACAACAATTAATATAAAATTGAAAAATAAATAAATGTCCCCATGCAAACTTTCATTAAGGTTTATAATTTTAAAACTATTTTATTTTATTTTTAATTTAATCTTTAGTATTTTTTTTACATTACCATTTAGTCCCCTTATACCCCCTCCCCCAGCAATCACCACACTGCTGTCCATGTCCATGAGTCCTTTTTCCTTTTGCTCAATCCCTCCACCCTTCACCCTGCCGCTGGCTGTCATCCTGTTCTCTATCTATTTAGAAATTATTTTAAATAGTTTAAAATCAGCATAATTAAAAATCTTAACTAAATCTTTCATATTATGGGTATGTGACTACTAGTCAATTATCTTTACATGTACACACATTCTATAGTAAGTTATTCAAATTCATTCATATTCAAAAGTATGGTATTTATTCAAAGCTTAAGCATTATAGCTGTGCCCCACTCACATGATTAAAACAATTGTGAGAAATTTGGGCTACTGAGTATTTTCTATTATTTAACTTCAAACCAGTGAACATGTGTTTAGTGTCGTGGTAATATGATACCATCTATATGAAATCCCTCTAGATTAGCATAAATCAAGGGGCTCTCTGGAGCCTGGGGCTGGAGATGACCTTTTCTGGACAACACTGGCAACCACTGGTCCCTGCCAACAGTGTAGCTATTCTTAGGGTACAGCAGAACGACAGATGACGGTCCATCTTTCTGTTATCACAATGACTCTTTCTGGGTCACCCACATGCTAACTGCAGTTGTGAAGGGGTATATCCTACATTAGTGGGAAAGAAGCAAGTCAATGTAGAAACTCCCATTCCATGTTGTTGACCTGCCTATTAAGCAGTAAGTACTGAAAACTGAATTCGGCCATCGTAGCCAACTGTCCTTTTCACTAAATACTCTGCCTCTGGGAACTATCTTTTCTACCACAAGTATCATCAAATGGAGCAGAATTACTTAAAGTGTATTTCTTTCTCTGAATGCCCAGCACTTTATCAGACATTACTGGGGTGGAAAAAGAGAGGAGAAAAAACCAAAATCCAAAACAAAACACTTGCTCTTAAGGAAATTTCCCAAAGTTGTGGTAAACTGTGATGCAGCTGTGATATAGCTGTGATGCAGCTATATTTTCTCAATTAAAACTGTCCAGCAGATTAGCAAATAAATAGTTGAGAGTAGTGCTTAAAATTTGTCTTATGTTCTAATATTTGACAGAACAATGAAAACATGAGCAGGGGCCTTAGAGAGCTGAAACTGAATCCCTACCTCTAATTCTCAGTGCCTGGATGGGAGGGGGAGGGGGGGAGGCAACCAGGAGAAAATGCCCTGACGGCAGGAAGCAAAGTGAGGGACCTAGACCCTCCATGGTATCTTATTAAAACATTTCATATTCTATCAACATTTGTTAGAAATATCTCGACTCTTTATTTTTAAGCACATTTTACTATCTTTTTTTTTTCTTACTGAAGTACTGTTGACATGCAATATTGTACCATTTTCAGGTATACCACAGAGTGACTCAACATTTATACACCTTACAAAACAATCATCATGATCTGATTCAGTACCTGTCACCATATTTGCTACTTTAAGATATCATCCTCTTGTTATTGTTGATGATGGAAAAAACATCTCAACACAGTTTTGTAGTTTTATGCCAAAGAATGCTAACATTGAGATTACAATTAATACATATGGCATCACAAATATATTAAGCTGTATATTATACTAGCTCTAAATTCCAACCTCTTCCCCATTATATATTAATGCTCATGTCACATAGCCACTAGGGACAGCTAAACAGAATGAAAAAAGAATCAAATAGTTTATTTTGTCACAGATTTTAAAAATAAAAATAGAACATAATTAGTATTCAAAGCTTTAGAAATCTATAAAATATAATTATATCTCAGATGAAATATAAGTAGAATTATATATATGCACCATACATAAGCTAAGCTATATCCACTAAAGTTTCTTGTTTCTATGCTTTTTTTCCCTGAAGATTGTATTCATTTATTTTTAGAGAGAGAGGAATAGAGGGAGAACGAGAAGGAGAGAAACATCGATGTGAGAGAGAAACGTCAATTGGTTGCGTTTGTACATGCCCCTTCTGGGGACAGAACCCGCAACCCAGGCCTGTGCTATGATTGGGAATTGAACCTACGACTTTTCACTTTGCAGGATGACACCCAACCAACTGAGCTACACCTGTCAGTGTGTTTGTATGCATCAATTCTAAGCTAAAGAAAAAACTGAAATATTAAATAAAAGGCAACATTTACTGTAGGCTTACCATTTTCCTAAGCACTGTTCTATAAATGTTTTATCTTATTTAATTACTACCAGAGTGGTGTGAAGTGTATTATTTCCCCCCCACACACCTCTAGCAGTGATCTGATGAGGAAATTGATGCTTAGAATAAGTAACATGCCAAAAGCTACACACTAAGTTGTGGGTCCCGAATTCATATCCAATGACTTCAGAGTCCACACTCTAATTTACTTCTCTGAATGAAAAAGTAAGGAGATCTCCCTATTATTCCCACAGCTTTATGGATTTTTTCCTCTCCTAAGGCAGTCTAAATATTCACTCTGCTCCTTGAGAATGGAACAGGAAGGACAGAACCTTCTGAAACGGGACGTCACAGAGAATCACTCAGTTGCTATACGTGAGAGTCCCAACTCTTACCAGTAAAAGAACTCTGCATACTAATTGTTATGGGTTGCACTGTGTCTCCAAACTACATGGAGCTGTCCTAACCCCTCAGTACTCAGAATGTGACCTTGTTTGGAAACAGTGCCATTACAGATGTAGTTAGTTAAGATGAAGACATACTGGAGCAGGGTGAACCCTTCTTTCAGTAAGACTGGTGTCTTTATAAGATGCGAGGACACTGGGAGGACATCGTGCCAAGACAGAAGAGAGGGAAGTGCTGCTGCTGTAAGACAAGGAATGCCTTGGGCTACCATGAGCTGCAGAAGGCAAGGAAGGATCTTCCCTTAGAGGTTCAAGAGGAAGAATGGCCCTGACAACATCTTCATTTATACTTTCAGCTTCCAGAACTGCTTCCTGCTGTGTTAAGCCACCCAGATTTGAGGTACTCTGTTCCTGCAGCCCTAGGAAATTAATACACTAAATTATACACAATGGGATCTTTACAATAACCTTTAGGTGACTAAATTATATTTTTACCTTGCTGATGTCTAGATTGCAGCAGGATTATGAAATTACCTCGACATTTAACAGAGCATCCTTGGTCTCCTTCAGCCTGCCTTTAGTCGAGTCAAGCTCACTTTGAAGTCTTTCCTGGGACTCCTGAAGACTGGCAATGAGTCCTTCCGCGGAGCCCAGACCTTGTTCGCTTTTCCTCACCAGATCTTGGAGGCGGCCGATCTGCAAGTTAACAGAGTACTTTCAATATACCACATTGTATTCCACTAGCAAAACCGTCTCATTTGTTTTCCTAAAGTCTTCTCCTCAGTTGTAATTTTACTGAATGGATCTTACTTGATGAATTTAGAAGCAGCACTCAAATAATCATTATGGCCTTCGTGTGTTGTTTTTTGAAAAGACCTTCCTATTTATGATTTCCCCCTTTTGTGATAACCATAGAAATAAATGCATACACCTCAAGCTCCTGATTTAAAAAAGGGAAATCCTGGTCCTATCATATAACCAAATACCTATACAAAGGAATTAAAGCAAGATTAAGACTTTTCTGAAGTTGAGAAAAAAAGGTATGTTTTGATAAAAATATTTTTTAAAACTGCTTTATAAAATTGAATCACATATTTCCTTTGAGCCCAGTTCTCCTGCTATTTATACAGTTGATAAGTTCAGGTCAATATTGATAAGCTGGTTAAATGTATCATTAATTACAGTAACTTATGATTTCATACAAAATTTGTCTCATAAAATTAAGAGCTGAATTTATATACTTTTGAAATTAAGAGCTAGCAGACAATTTGTTAAATAAGCAGATCGACACCCTCAAATTATAAAAACTAAAATCAAATGAAATACTCCAAATTATCTAGGAAAATACCATGAAGTAAAAGTTTCATTTTTATATAACTGCCAAGCCTATCAAAACTATCAAAATGAAGACTAGTAATTTCAACGCAGCTGAATATTTCTCATTGTAAATAAAGACATCACAAAGAAAACTACGAACATTCTGCTCCAGCCCTCCCTGATCCACAGCTCCCTCCTGCCAGCGGGAGGCCCCGTCCCCTTCCCGTGCAGACAAGCGCCAACACTGCGTGTGCTGCGCTGAACAATGCAGCGATGGCAGTGCCGGACCCTGTTAACATCTGTACAGGGGCTCCCACTTCAGCAAATGAGGTGGGGAGCTCCCCATTTTCTCCGTGCTTTGAAATATTTTCATAGCAAAGATTTACCTGTTTCTTCAAAATTTAGTAAAATTCATCCATTCAGCTCCTCTGGCCCTAGCTTCTCTCTAGATACATGTTGGACTACTTAATTTCTTTTATGTTATAAATGGGTTGTCCAGGTTGTTCAACTAATTTGACTCACTTTAGAAATTTAAATGTTCATATATACCTATCTTTTCCCTAATTTTTAAAATTAATGGCTTATCCATATATAGTATGCATTTCATTTACATGTTTTAAATGTTACCTGTCACTGTTTTATGACTCCTTTCTCTGTTCTGTATCGCTAACTTGTATCTTCTCTACTTTTTGTGTTGACCTTGCTTGCCGTAAAAGCGTACCATAGCAGTGAAAGGGTGAAAGAATGTAAGGAAAGGTGGCTGTAACAGACCTGAAAGAGCACTGAACTCAGCAGAAATTCTAGTGTCAAGTTCTGGGTTGGCCACTAAAAAAGAGGAGCAATAATACCTACCTTACAGAGTTATAATTAAATTTAAAGATACATGGGAAAGAATTATTTAACTAGAAAGCAACATACAAATATTGGGTAGCATCAATAAGGAAGGAACACTCAAATTTATCAACATGGAGAATTTTCTTCCACAAACCAGAAAATTTTCAGATAAGAATTACATGTACGAATGAACTAGATGAAAAAACTTACAAAGAACAGTATTATAGTTACTACATACGTAATTAAATAGAAGATCTATTTGAGAAGGTAAGATTTTAGAGACAGAACAAATGTTTGTTTAAACAGGCAAAAATTGTAAAATTGTGCATAATTAAATAAAGTTTGTTTTCTGAAATGCAGTACAAATGAACACGTGTGGAACACATCTGTTGTCTCCCGATACCAAAACCTCCCTTTGTCGTCCAGCAAATCCACTCTGCTTCATGTGGTTCATGTAGCCTCAGCAGGGCTTCCACCCAGACTGCCTAGAATTCTGGTTTTATCCACTTACTATGGGACTTTGGCATGTCTTTAATACCTTAAGAATATATGAAACAGTAAGAAAAGAACAGACACTTATTTTTTAATGGGCTAAAAAATAAAAAACATTAATATCAGTACAATTAAAAAACTGGGAATTAAATCAGTGAGATGCTGTTTTCATTATCATCAAAAGTAATGATTAAAAAATTACATGAGGCCATCTAGTGTTGATAAGGGTAAAGAAATAAGAAATAAATTTTGGTGACTTAGGAAAAATTGTATAAAACAATGCTTGGGGCACAGTAAGAACTAAATAAAAATGTACTATTGTAGTTGCTATCACACTCCACCTACACAGGCATCCCTCCAACTCCTAGAAACTCCTCGTGCCTCAGGGCCTTTGTAGAAGCTTTCCTCGGTTTTTTCTTCTGGCGAACCCCACGGTAATCACTCACCACTGTTTTGTAATATGTGTCAGACTTGTAATTACTTGTTTCCACATACGTCTCTCCATACAGCACAGACCGTGTCTGACTTATTCACCACTGTAACCACGGTGTACAATGCAGTGCTTTGGTACCCAATACCGCTCAATATTCATTAAATAAACAAATGAGTCAATAACAGAACAAGTTTGTATATTTTACTACAACTAAATCTTTTTTCATCTCAATCTGTAAATATTTAACTCCTAATAGGACCTTTGATGCCTTCCCTTTCTTGACCTTGTAGTGCATAAGCAGAAAAAAAGCAATCCCTCTCAACTCTGGAAGCAGCCCCGAGAATGGAAAGAAGAGCAAAGATGCTTCTGTGTGGATGAGGAAAAGATTCCTGTTCCTCTATAGCACAGGATTCCACAGAAATCTACGTTGTTTCTAAATCTCTTCCACAATAAACAGTGCTGAAATTACGTCAGTAATCCTTAAGTAATTTGCTTTGGTTAAATGCTTAGAAATGAAACTTCTACAAAGGCCCTGAGGCACAGGCAGTGTCTAGGAATTGGAGGGAGTCAAAGGACATGACCATCTTTAAGGTTTTTGTACACGCTGCTAAATGCCTTTCCAAGAAAATTTTATGTGCCCTGGCTGCTGGAGCTCAGTGGACAGGGTGCCTGGCTCTGACCTGAGGGGTCCCAGGTTCAATTCCTGGCCAGGGCGCATGCCTGGGTTGCATGTGGGCCAGGTCCCCGTCTGGGTGTGCATGAGGGGCACCCATCAATGTTTCTCTCTCACTTCAGTGTTTCTCTCCCTCTCTTCTCCTCTATCTAAAAATAAGTAAATAAAATCTAAAAACAGAAAATTGTATGATTTTATATTCTCATCAGCAGCTTTTAAGTGCTTATTTCTTTACCCTTATCAACACTAGATGGCCTCATGTAATTTTTTATATTTTATTTATTTATTTTTTAGAGAGAGGGGAAGGGGAGGAGAGGGAGAGAATCATCAATGTATGGTTGCCTCTTGTGCACCCCCTACTGGGGACCTGGCCTGCAACCCAGGCATGTGCCCTGACTGGGAATCGAACCGCAATCTTTTGGTTCGCAGGCCTGCACTCAATCCACTGAGCTACACCAGCCAGGGCTTAATTTTTTAATCATTAGTTTTGATGGTAATGAAAACAGCATCTCACTGATTTAATTTCCAGTTTTTAAATTGTAGTGGTGTTAAAATTTTTTGATTTTTTTATCCCATTAAAAAATAAGTGTCTGTTTTTTTGTTACTGTTTCATATATTCTTAAGGTATTAAAGACATGAATTTTTGTTCCTCATACAATTTGCCAACCACTTTATTCCACCCCTCCCAGTTTTTCTCTCTCATAACTTTCCTCTGATATGTTTTAATATATAGAAGTTTCAGCTTTAATTATACAAATAGTCTATGTCTTTAATTCATGGCTATCCTATCATGTTTCAAAAGTCCTTAATTGTCTTAAGGTTTGTCACCTGTATTTTCATATTTTATTTATACTCATATTCAGGATTTGCTATTACAATTCAATCCTTTGTCCATCTGGAACTTTTTTGATATAAGGATACAAACACACACACAGCCTTTTTTAAAATTTTAATTGTTGTTCAAGTACAGTTTTCTGCCTTTTACCCCCATCCCAGCCCACCCACCTAGCCCTCCCCACCTCCCTCCCATTTCCATGCCCCCTTGTTATTGTCCATGTGTCCTTTATACTTGTTCCTGTAAGCCCTTCCCCCTTTCCCCTGAAATTCCCTGCCCTCTCCCCTCTGGTCACTGTCAGCCTGTTCTCAACAGAGCCCTGTTATCCACTATGATTCAAATTAGACCTAATAACTCTATAGCTTCTGTCCTACTTTTCTCCTGAAACTGTAGAATGGGTGTCTGAGAAATCCTGCCTGCAGCGCCCTTTCAGGCCCCACACTCTGACTGCCAAGCACTGTGTGACACCGAGAGGCACTTCTACCCTCGTATGAGTACCAGTTGCTTTCCTGGTTTTCTGAGATCCATCAATCTTTGTTCTCATGCTTTTGATTTCTCCTTCTCAATCTCGTTCCCTGCCTCTATGAAACCAATACTGGTGCTCCTATTTGTTACAGCAGTCTTCTCATCAGTTGCTGTTGAGTAAGATCTATTTCAGTGGCTTCAAGGGCCATCTCAGCTTCAGTGCCAAGCCTAAACTGTCCACTTGGTTCCAGCCTAGATGTCTTGCAGTCCCCTCAAAGTCAGCATATCCAACCAACTCAAAGTCTTGCCATTCCAATGTGCTTTTCCTTCTGTAATTCTTATCTTTCAATTGTAGCATAAGCATCTGTCCAAATACTTGAGCTAGAGACTTGAGTCACTTTCTATCAATCACCATATCAAGTTCCATAAATTTTGTTTTTGAATAATCCCCTCCACTCCCAGTTTTACTTTCCTAGTCAGGATGCCAGTCATTTCTTGCCTGGACCAATGTAACAGCATCTTAAGTCATCTAGCCAACTCAGACCCCCAAGCACTTCCCACGCAATTCATCCTCTTGCTGCCACCAGAGCTCTCTTCCCACGATCATCTGATCGTGTGGTCGCTGCTACTCTCTTGCTGTCACTCCTTCATTAAGATCAATTCCAAAGCCTTTGTCACAGCACAAGTGTCCCTCACAATTTAGCTTCAACTTTCCTTTCTACCACATATTTTGACAAGCCCCATCTCCATCCTGTGGTCAAGTTTAGTAGTTCTCAGCTGTGGTCCATTGTGCCTCCAAAGACAGTGTCTGGAGACATTTTTGGCTGTTACAACTTGAGGGCAGGTGGGTGCATCATGCTGGTATCTACTGTGCAGGGGCCAGGGATACTAGCAAACATCCTAAAGAATTACCTGGCTCAAAACTGTCATTAGCAGTGCTGATGCTGAGACACCCTGGTACACCGAAACTGGACTTTCTATGATTCGCTGAGACATTATAACTTGCATACTGATATGACTGTACTTACATTATCCCTCATGCCCATACAGTATTTCATCATTCCTGTATCTGGCATATTTACACCCTCATCTAAAAAACATCTCCCATATCGCATTTTTAAATTCTCCAATATAACATTCTGTAGAGCTTTTACGAAACCTTTTAGTCAGAGATCTTCCTCTGTACTCTAAAAATAAATCGTATTTATCACTGAATCATAACAGCCACTTGAAATTATGAGCTCCTTGACATTTTGTCAAAGTATCCCCACCGCCTAGGAGACATGAGGTCAATAAATGTTTCCTAAATCATAAAAATATAGAGTACCACTGATATTACTGAACTCTACTTCCAATTTTTCTGGAGAACAATCTAGTGATAAGTAGTGAGAACTATGAAATTATTCCTACTCTTTGGTCCAGTAATTTAATTTAGGGCAAGAGCTAGACAAAAAGAAAAAAAATTAAAAGACAAAGTATTTATAAACCTGATAATATATCCACTTAGCAGTAAAAACAAAACTCTGATAACCAGGGTTGAGAAATGGCCAACTAGGGTTCTAGGCCCATAAAGTATGCCTTGGTTGGCCACTAATCAGGACAAAGAACTGGCCTTTGGAAAACTCCATCTTGCATCTCTGGCCAGGGCCTTTGTATGATAATATTTTCACTTAAATAAGAGGGGAAAGTTCCTTAAATTTATCACCATTCATAATTTAAAAATTTAAAATAGTAAATACTCAACAAAGAAAATGTTTAAGCAACCACATAAAGTTGACAAAATTGACACAATATAAAGTGAAATAAATCTACCACCATAGTATCAGTTCTAGAAATTGATCAAGAAGATAAAAGTCAAAAAGAATGAAGAATTTTTTAAGTAAACAGCTCGAAATCTTGGTTTAATGAACAGGCACACAGAACATGGTGTATTAAACTGGACGTACCCGGAACAGCACATTTCCTTCATGTGCTAGGTCACAAGGCTAGCAGCCTTAAGAAGTTTCAAAATTGTTTTTGTGCAATTTCTAACCACAAAGCAATTAAGATTTAAAAAGCACTTCAATTTCACACAACTTTTTCAGAGAGAAAAGTGAATAAGACCAAATTAATTTTATGAGGCTAGTAAAACCTTGATTCCAAAACCAGAAAAGGATGGTGTAAAAAAGAAAAAGTACAACCTTATTCAAACCTAGCTCAAAAATCCTACAATTAATATTAGCAAACTCAATATAAAATAGATCTTTATAATATAAAAAGATACATTTCATGACTAATTAGGATTTATTCTAGAAATCCAACACTGGCATAATATTAGAAAACTGATTAATATAAGGTACATTAAGAAATTAAAGAAAAAAGTATAACCTCAATATATGCAGAAAAATCAACATCAATTTGTGACAGCTTTTAAATTAAGAAACTAGAATTACAAGAGAATTTTCTAAACCTGATAAAGATCATTTATAAAACAAAACTTTAAAGAAGCATCATAATTAACTGTGAAATGTTAATATCCTTTTTTAAGAACAGGAAACAAAACAAGAATGCTACCCTGGCTGTTGTGGCTCAGTGGACTGAGTGCCGGCCTGCAAACCAAAGGGTCATCAGTTCGATTCCCAGTCAGGGCACATGCCTGAGTTGTGGACCAGGTCCCCAGTAGGGGGTGTGTGAGAGGCAACCACACACTGATGTTTCTCTCCCTTTTCCCCCTCCCTTCCCCTCTCTCTAAAAATGAATGAATGAATGAACGAACAAATGAATGAATGAATAAATAAATAAATAAATAAAAGAATGCTCGTTATCTCTGGAGAGCCTAGTCAGGAAAGAACAAACAACAACAACAAAAAGATGTCTGGGGCTGAAGAAAAGGCAGGTAGGTGCATAAGGAGAAATGAGCCAGCATATTCTCGGGGAGCCATTCCAACACGGCACCAAAACATTGCCAGAATGTTAAACTATAACTTCAAATGCATGAAGAAGGAAAATCAACTACACATTTGTTAGAACTCTTTTCAGTGAGATTAGAGTATATACACTTGAATACTTAAAGCCATTTGGAACTGAGAGAAGTCCAGGGGACCTTTATGAGAAACATGATTGTAACTAAACTGCTTGCTAATGAGAACAGAACACCGTAATTACAAAGACTGTGCTCTGCCAGGAGACGTGTGCAAATGTGGAGCCCGCGGTGGATTAACTGGGGCAACAAAAGAGAGGCTGTACTGATAATATCAGTTCCCGCATGATACCTTCTCCAGACAAATGTTTAAATTCTTGTGTAATTAAATACTGAGTACAAATTATTTGCCTGCCCCTGGGCATTTGTGTGTGTATTTCCGGGTGGTTTCTGTAAGCACGAGCAGAGTGACGAGAAAGCAGGATTTAAAGATCACTGGGGAAGAAGCCTCTAGCGGGGAAGGCACAGCTGACAAGAAGTGTCAAGACAAGAACTTGTTGCAGGAAGCCCCGGCTACAAACCACAGGAAGGGTGAACTGCAGCGGAAGGAAAAGAGGACACTATTACGAGGCTGTGCTAGAGCACAGCTGGCGCAGGGCAAAAGGGAGAATGGGAAGAAGTATAGATATTATGATTTAAAATTTTCTTTACATTTATTTTTTCACAACTTTTTGATTTATAACATTGTATTATATTTTATTCTTAGACTTTTCTAGGATAATATTAATTTCATATACAATTTTAAAATTACTTTAGATGTTACTACCTAGAACATAGAAAGTCTTTTTTAAATGGAGACAGTAGAGAAGAGAATATTAAATCAATGTTTTGCATGTTTTCTTTCCTATACAGTGTTTTGTTTTCCTCCCAACAGCACCTTGGTTCTAATGTTTCTGGTAGTAAATACAACCTAGTACTGTGACTAATTAAGCATCATTTTTGATTACTTTATTCTAGTCACTACTTTCACTGAGGCTCACCTACTTACATAGTATTATCAGGTAAGACTTTATCACTAAAACATAACACAGGTGACGGCTCTAAGGAATTCTTGCCTCGTGATCGGCTGTACTCAGCTTGTCTTCCAGTTCCCGCTTCAGGTTTTCTAGCTCCTGTTGAAGCTGACTTTTATCCTCTTCCAGGTTTAGTTTCTCCTTTTTATATTGTTCCTCCAATTCCTTAAGAAAAAGAATGTTTAAAAATTGTTTTAAATTTCAAATATTGTATACTTCATAGGTTCTAAGAAAAAGACTATTCAGTTTATATTTGGTAATTTATTCTCCAAATCAACCTTACCCATAATTAATAGTATCAAAATTAATAGTAAATCTAACTAATCTGAGGAGTTTAAATGTCATCATTCTGAACAATTAATGATGTAGTAGTTAAATAATTTTTTTAATGGTAAGAATATTTTGTCTAATCAACAAGGATACTGTGGCACTGAATGATACCCTAGATCAAATGGACTTAATTGATATTTACAGAGCATTTAACACCAAAGAAGCAAAATACATATTCCTTTCAAATGCACATGGGTCTTCAAAGATACACCACATGGTAGCACCCAAAACAAGCCTCAACAAATTCAAGAAAATTGAAATCATATCAAGAATCTTCTTGGATAACAGTAGCTTGAAACTAGAAACTAACCTCAAGGAAAAAACTCAAAAACAACCAAATATATGGAGACTGAATAACATGTAATTAAATAATGAATGGGTCAACAATGAGATCAAGGAAGAAATAAAAAAGTACCTGGGAACAAATGAAAATGAACACACAACAGTCCAAAACCTATGGGACACAGCAAAGGCAGTCCTGAGAGGGAAGTTCATAGCAAACGTGCCTACCCTAATGAAGACAGAAAAGTCTCGAATAAACAACCTAACCCTACATCTAAAAAACTAGAGGAACAACAACAAGAAACCGCAAAATGAGTAGATAGAAGGAAATAATCAATATCAGAGCAGAGTTAAATGACATAGAGACTAAAAAACAATTCCAAGGATCAATGAATACAGGAGCAAGTTCTTTGAAAGAATAAACAAAACTGACAAACCTTTGACCAGACTCATCAAGCGAAAAATAGAGAGGACCCAAATAAATAAAACAGAAATAAAAGAGAAGAACTGATACCACAGAAATGCAAAAGATAAAAAGAAATTACTACGAACTATATGCCAGAAATTGGACAATCTGGGTGAAGTGGATAATTTTCTAAAAATGTATAATCTCCCGAAACTAATCAAGAAGAAGCAGAAAGCCTGAGTAGACCAATAACAACTAGTAAAATTGAAGCAGTGATCAAAAAACTGCTGGCACACAAAAGCCCTGGACCAGACAGCTTCACAGGAGAATTTTACCAAACATTAATGGAAGAGCTAACTACTATCCTTCTCAAAATATTCCAAAAAAATTCAAGAAGAGTGAAGTCTCCCAAGCTCTTTTTACGAGGCCAGTATTATCCTAATTCCAAAACCAGATAAGGATATATCTGGTTTTGAAAGAAAATTACAGGCCAATATCTCTGATGAACATAGATGCTAAAATCCTCAACAAAATATGGGCAAACCACATCCAGCAATACATTACAAAGATCATACACCATGATCAAGTGGGATATATCCCAGGGACTAATACAATATTTGCAAATCAATAAATGTAATACACCACATAAACAAAATGAAGGGCAAAAACCACACGATCATCTCAATAGATGGAGAAAAGCATTTAGTAAAATCCAGCACCCATTTATAATAAAAAACATTCAGCAAAGTGGGAGCACAGTGAGTATACCTCATAATAAAAACCATACACAAGAAACCTACTGCCAACATCATATTCAATGGGCAAAAACTAAAAGCTTTTCACTTAAGATCAGGAATAAGACAAGGATGTCCACTTTCACCACTCTTATTCAATATAGTACTAGAAGTTCTAGCTACAGCGATCAGATAAGGAAAAGAAATAAAAGGTATGCAAATTGGAAAGAAGTAAAACTCTCATTATTTGCAGATGACATGATAATGTACATAGAAAACCCTGTAGTCTCCAACAAAAAACTACTCGACCTAGTAAGTCAATTTGGCAAAATAGTGGGATACAAAGTCAATATTCAGAAATTGATAGCATTTTTGCACACCAACAATGAACTATAAGAAACAAAAACTAGGGGAAAAATCCCATTTACTATAGCAACAAGAAAAATAACTAGGAATAAGTTTAACCAAGGTGGTAAAAGACTTGTACTTAGAAAACTAGAGAACACTGAAGAAAGAAACTTGAGGAAGATACAAATAAATGGAGGCATATATGATGCTCGTGGATTGGAAGAATTAACATCATTAAAATGTCCATACTACTCAAAGCAATCGATAGAGTCAATGTAATTCCTATTAAAATAACAATGGCATATTTCATTGATGTAGAGCAAATACTCCAAAAATTTACATGGAACCAAAAAAGGCCCCAAATGGCTTCAGCAATCTTGAGAATGAAGAACAAAGTTGGAGGGATCACAATACCTAATATAAAACTATACTACAAGGCCACTATAATCAAAACAGTGTGGTACTAGCACAAGAACAGACACATAGATCAATGGAGCAGAATGGAGAGCCCAGAAATAAACCCATGTCTCTATGGTCAATTAATATTTGACAAAGGCAGCACAAGCACACAACAGAATAAATATAGTCTCTTGAATTGGACTGGTACATGCAAAAAAACAAAACTAGACCACTGACTTACACCACACACCAGAATAAATTCAAAAGGGATAAAAGACTTAAATATAAGTCTTTATAAGACTTATAAGACTTATGGTATAAGTTGTGATACCATAAAAGTCCTAGTGGAAAACATAGGCAGTAAAATTTCAGATATCCAACATAGCAATATATTTGCTGGTATACCTCTTAGGATAAGGGAACTAACTAAAGGGAAAAATAAACAAATGGGACAATATCAAATTTAAAAGCTTCTTCACAGCTAAGGAAACCATCATCAAGATGAAAAGGGAACCCACTGCATAGGAGAACATATTTGCCAATGATACATCAGACAAGAGTTTAATCTCCAAAATATATAAAGAACTCATATGACTCAATAGCAGGAAAACAAAATAAAGCAATTAAAAATGTGCAAAGGCTCTGAACAGACACTTTTCCAAGGAGGACATACAGATGGCTCATAGACATATGGAAAAATGCTCAACATCACTAGCCATCAGAGACATGCAAATTAAAACCATAATGAGCTGTCATCTCATTATGATCTCATCTCATTATCATCTCATAACCTGTCAGAATGGTTATCATTAATAAATCAACAAACAACAAGTGCTAGAGAGGGTGTGGAAAAAGGGAACCCTAGTGCACTGTTGGTGGGAATGTAGACTGGTGGGAATGTAGACTAGCCACTGTAAAAAAGAGTATGGAATTTCCTTAAAAAATTAAAAATGCAACTGTCTTTTGATCCAGTGATTCCACTGCTGGGAATATACCCTAAGAATTCTAATAAATTCAAAAGAACTTATGCACCCCAGTGTTCATAGCAGTGCTATTTACAACCGTCTAAGTGCCCATCAGTAGATGGTAGATCAAAAGACTGTGGACATTTACACAATGGAATACTATGCAGCAGAAAGAAGGAATTCCCACCTTTTGTGATAGCATAGTTTGAACTGGAGACTGTTATGCTAAGTGAAATAAGCCAGTTGATGAAAGACAAATACCATATGATTTCAGTTATAAGAGGAATCTAATGAACAAAATAAACTGACATGGAAAATAGAACCAGAGGCATGAAAAAATGGAACAGACTGATAGCAGCTGGAGGGGGATGGGGATGATGGTAGAAAGAAGGGAAGGGTCTAGTCAAAGAACATGTATGAATGATCCAAAGACATGGACAATGGTGTGGGGGTTTGACTGTGGGAGCAGGGGGTGGGCTGGACGGAAGAGGGCAAAGGGGCAAAACTGGGACAACTGTGACAGAGTAACAAATACAAAGACTATTTTGTCTAGATAAAGTTGTAGTCAAAAAACCAGAAGTATGTGATATAAATGATAATTTGATGAGATAAAGAAAAAATTCTGTCTTTTAAATTCATAATTCTTTTGTATTTACATTTTGAAAAAAGTAATGCTCTTGAACTCAGCGCTAGACTGGAATAGAGAAGAATTAATCAGTACAGAATCGAGACATCTGAAGAGCAATACCACTAAAACTGATACTTCCTGAAGAACACCTATTTGCCAGGCATGTATTTAATACATGGGATACAAATGCAATTAACACATGGTGCCTGTTTTTAATAAGCTCGTGGTATCAAGCAATTAAAGGATATGCAGTTAAAATGTAATGTATATGGGAGTATATGGATGGGGAACTGGTAAGTTCTAGCATAGTGGGGAAACCTTTGTAGAGAAGCAATTCCTAAGGACATTCTGGAGTGCACCAAGCAAGAGGGAAAGATAACGTTCAAGGTCAAAGGAAAAGCATGTGCAGCAAATCGTGGAGGTGCAAAAGAGCATGGTATGCTCCAGGTGGTTTAATACTTTAGAGAAGTGAGGTGAGAAGAGTAAAAAAATAGGGTTCTTTGTTGGGAGTCCCCAAGACAGGACGTGGTGGTTAAATGCCTCAGGATCTGGTACCTGAGATCTGAGTTGAAGGTCTGACTGATTCTTCCTCGTTGCATGAGCCTGAGCAAGCGTTTAACCTCTCTGTGCCCCCACCTCCTCTTCAGTAAAATGGGTATTGCAGTGTTATAAGGATTAAATGAGAAAGAGATTAAATGCAAAACATCATTTCCGTGTCTGGCACACAGTGAGAAATACTAATACTTAATATCTATTTATCACTACATGCCAGGACATGTCTGGGTTCTTAACACTTTATCTCACTTAACCATCACAGGAACATTGTAAGACAGGTCTTATCTTTGTCTGTCAGATGAGGAGCCCAAAGCATAATAATAGCATTTGGGGCCCAACATTAAGCAGTTAGGATGCAAAGAGGCTCCAGTGTAAGAGCCAAAGTCTGTCAGACGCCTTGCTTTTTCTACTCAACTACGTGATACTGTCAATGTATTACTATTAGAAGTTGATGATTTAATTGAGGGGAAACAAACAAACCGTCTCCCAAGGGAAGAAAACTGCAGATAAGAGAGTTAGCACTTCATCTAGCTGAGGCCTCCCGAGGAGTGTACCTATATGTTGCTGTCACATGAACAGACAGCCAAGATCAAGGGAGTGTTCCTATTGTAGCTTATACGAAAGGAAAAGCCTCATTCAGCCTCACAAACTACATCTCATGTCAAGAGCTTTTATGTACATCCCTTTCTGAACCAAGATTTACGTACTGATCACAAGACAGCAGCCATCAAAATGAAGCAACTCATTACTCCACAATTAGGTCACACTGGATTATAGGAAGAACTCCACTAATTTAAATGCAATCCTAAACTGCATCTTTACTTACCATTTGCAGTTTTTTCTTATCCCTAATTGCATTGCTGTGGACAGCCTCAATTGCCATGTGGTGCTTCCAAGCCAATTCTTCCAAAGTTTTAGAATGGGCCTCATTTAATTGAGCCACCTCCCCTTCCAATCTATTTTGCAGGTTTTTTAGCTCCAACTCATAATATTCTTGCTGAGTTTTCTTTGCTTCATTTACTTTCTAAAATTAAAACAAATAAAGATCAATAATTGGCGCCTGCTTTTTTCATTAGCACTATTAGTATTTTGAATACATAAACTTGATTGAACTGAGTGCCGTGAGATTTAGACTATGGAACATGAAAATAATACATCATTGGTGCTTCAGAAAATGACACGGTGGTGCAAATAAATAATTTTAAAGCAAGTGATAAAACAGAATATTATTAGGTTAGAACCAAAAATGAATTAACACATCTACAAACTGAAGAAAGTCTTCCTATATGTCAAAACTATACTAAAATGGCTTACCAACTTACCCCTCAAATGATATTACTCAATACAATTTTATTGAGTTCCAATTATATGCCTTTTAAGCATTCACAATCTAATGACAAAAAAGTGAAACAACAAGGGCAATATAATTGTGTAAGCTCTACGAAAGAAGTGTGCATGGCATATTGTGACAGTACATAGGAAAGGATTGTGAGAGTATATAGGAAAGGAGCCTAATCTGGGCAGGGTGGGAGAGAAGGAGGAAGGGGGAGGAAGGGGGAAAAAGGAGAGGAGAGAGAGGGACAGAAGGGGTGGAGAGACAGAGAGAGAGAGCGAGAGAGAGATCAGGAAGGCTTTGGGGAAGAGACACTTCTGAGCTGATGATGGTGACATCTTCTGTCATTTAAATTCTTACAGGCCCATCAGGAAACTAGAGATGAGAAATTTTCAAACCTAGATCAGGTGTCAAAAGCTTGCATTCATAACCATGTACAGCGTTCTGAAAGATGAGAGGTGTTTAACCACGTGGCGAAGTTTAGGTGTGGACAGAACATAAGAAACAAGGCTGGAGCAGTCAGGAATGAGGCTCCCAGCTAGGCAGGAGTCAAACGATAGGGGGTCTTTTAAGAACTCTGGATAATATTCTGACAGGAATGAGAAATCCCTGAAATTTAATTAAATGACATTTTAAAATACAATCATCTTGGCAGTAGGCTGGTGAGCTGACTCAAGGCAAGGAGAGCAGTTAGGAGGTTGTAACTGTGATCCAGGCAAGAAAGGACAGGTGCCTAAATCTAGCATCTGTGAATGGGTAATGAGGGGGAGAGGAAGGAATAAAAATACATTAAGGAAGTAGAACCAATGGGACTTGTAACAGATAAGGAAATAGTAATCCGGAATGACTCCCAGGGCTCTGATTTACCAAATCAGAGATACTGCAGTGCTATTTGTTCTATTGAGGGGACAAAGTTCTAGGCATGCTGATTTGATGTTTGTGAGATGTAGTGGGTGCTAGATAAACAGGTTCAAGTTCAGGGAAAAGATCTGGCCTAGACCAACAGATTTGGCAGCTACCACTGAACAAGGGACAGCTGATGTTACTGAGATCGATGAGCACATGGAATGAGATGAAAATGCGGGGGGACATCAGTGGTAAGGGAACAAGTGGAGGAGGGAAGCTCACAAACAAGCCTGCAAGAGCAGGAGAGAGGAGGAAAAGGTGAGAGAATGTGAAATACCACAAGAGAGGCGATGTAAGTCAGAGAGGAGTAAGTACCACAGTAACACAAGATCCGCCAAATCCAGTAACCAGGATGTCACTGGAGGCTGAGGCAAACGCCGCGTCTGTGGAGTGGCGGTAAGAGAAACCAGACTGCACCCGAGCAAGGACTGAATGGGAGGTGAGCAAGGGGCAAGGAGAACAGACACTTTTCAGTATGCTTGGTTGTTGAGGGAAGGAGAAAGAGTGTCCAGAACTCCCGCTTGGTATTGCAGATATCTGAAAAATTGGAATAAATATTCAGAATTACTCTATGAATGATATGTCTTACTTCTTTAATCTAGAAATTCAATATGCTGGTAAATGAACTTTCAGAGTTTGATGTTTGTTATCCTTTTTGGTTTTGTAGAAATTTCCTAGATATATATGTCATAATACATTTCACCCATAGTACACCAAATACAATTAATCACAAATGTACATTCCACTCAAACGGGAGTTTATTCAGTTTGAAACAGGTTGAACTGCCTTAAGTTTTTTCACTATAAATAGTTACTGAGAATACACTGAACATATATACAAAATGAGATAGCCCAGATTTATACTTTTTTTCCTCATACAAAAGCAACTAGGGTTAAAGTAATAGACTAAAAAGAAAAAAACAAACTTTTCTTCCTCTTCTTTCTTAGAGGGGGAGGGACCCTCCATCCGTTTTTACCTTCTCCAGTTCCAGAATCTGCTGTTTCTGCTCTTCATCCAGACTCTGAGTTTTGCTTTGCAAAAAAGCTCTTTCTTCTTCGAGCTGAGATAATCTCTTATTGGCCCTCAATTTTTCTGATTCTAGATCTTTAATGGTAACTTCCTGGGTCATTTGAGTTGCTTGAAGCATTCCAATATGACCTACTCCCCCAAAAGAAAAACGCCTCCAATTTAAAATCTGTTGCACTGTGAGATAAAACAGTCTATATTTATTAACACAATTGCACTTAAATTGTATTTAATACCTAAGTGAAATAAATGGTTTGCATGTACAAACAGTTCTTTGAGTTCTCCACTGTGTAAAATGGAAATATTTATCATGGGAATACTTTGTACCAAGTAGAATAACTTAAATTAGAAAGAAGTGTGCTGATGTTGCTCCCTGCACCCAGGACCGTGCAACTTACTTTTAAAGATTTCAAGCCACACAAGTTGAAGCAGAGGCATCCCCTCAGGGTGCAGACAAAAGTATTAGGAGTAAAACAAAGTAAACGAGGATGCACTGACTAATATGATGGCACCAAAATGAGGAATTTGTTTTTTCTCATCTCTTCTCTTTTCAAATTCTACCATAAAAAGGAAGAAATCTGCATGCAGGGGAGTAAAGGTGGAAGGCAGCAGGTGGAAACTGAATTGGTTTTCGACAAGAGACCTGATAAAGAACTAAGGCAGAGTAAAAGATAGATAAGGCCAGCAATGTTATGAAAAAATAAGTAACAGCAGCAAATTAAAAAAAAGAAGATAGGGAATGAAGAGAAAGAGGAAAAGTGAGTGTGACTGAGCACAATTTGCACACAGCTTGTTAGAAAGGTATTCATTAAACAAACTCACAGATGCAGGCAACAGTATGGTGGTTACCAGACGGGGAGGGGGTGGAGGGGAGGGAGAAGAGGGTAAAGGGGGTCAAATATACGGTGACGGAGACAGACTTTGGGTTGTGAGCACACAATGCAATATACAGGTGATGTATTACAGAAATAGACACTTAAAACTTATGTAATGTTATTAGCCAATGTCACCTCAATAAATTTAATATTTTTTTAACGTGAGTGTGAGGTAAAGGTATGAAAAAGCAAGTGCTAGGGCAGTTCTCAAAGTCCCCCCACACCAGCAACACCTGGGAACTCTAGTTCAAAATGACGCTCACCCAAGACCTACTGAACCAGAGACTCTGGGGCTACATCCCAGCATCTGTGGTCGTGCATGCCTTCCTGGTGATTCTTATACGCGCTCGGTTGGAAAAAATATTACTTTGGGGAATATTTGGGATTCAATCATGAATCATCAAATCAGGTGACATCCTCAAAGAACTAGTTCAAATGGCTTCCCCTGGCACAGTAAACCCTCAGGCAAAACATAACTTCAGACCCAGCACAGTCACCCACACCGTCTAGTAAGAACTAGGATTTGCAGGACAACCATGTCAGGACAGGCAACTCAGCTTTGACATGTAAAGTAATCCTTATTAATAAGTCAAATGACACGAGGGTGCTCTAATGTATATATCATTCCACTAATTTACATACTTTACAATGCATGTTAATAGGCAAAGCCTCTTAGAGTGCATTTTTATTTTAGTGACTGGCTTACTAGTGTTTTACAAACTGCTAACTCTTAATTTTTCTATAAAGACATATTTCTACAAATAAGTTATCGTTTGCTTATTTATGATTAATGAGTAAGACATGAGAGTCCTTTAACATACTTGAGTCTAAATAATTTTAAACTACTAGAAAAGACTAATCTGTCTTGCATTAACATTTAAGTGTTGGTTTTAGCTGAGGAATGCACCGAGAGCTACAGTCAGACGTACTAGCTTTGAGGACAAGATCCGAGGCCTGCTGCAGTACATGTTCTCTGGCTGCTGCCAGCTCGCTTTCCACTTCCTTGTGCTTGGTTAATAAGGCCATCTCTCCCTCCTTGGCATCATCGAGCTGTTTTTGAAGACCCTGAGAAAGATCAAATAGCCGTTACTAACATGCAAGGATGATGTGAAGCTAAATAATTGAATTATAAGCATCAACAATTTCTTATTCAATAGTCACACTTAACAGTGCCTAGTTTCAAATCTGTTTTGATAGGTGACACTTACAACCATCTTTAATGAAGGGAAAAGAAAACACATAAATCCAAAGCCCAGTTTTTTAATTCTCCCAAAGTGCTTATGGAAAATATTAACATGTTATTTAAATAAAAACCTTTCATAGAAAACACTCAACAAGATTTTAAGCTATTTTGGAGGCCTTTAATATCTTTTCAGGCCCTTTGAGCCTAAAATTCTAGTAGAAAAATAACAATAACTAAAGAGTAGCAAAAAATACCTTCATTGACTTTTCCCACAAAGGAGTACAAAAACAGCTAAATGGAGAAAAAAATAGTTAAAGTGGTCTCATTAAAAAAAGGAAAACGGGAAACAGAAGTCCACGTGTTGGATGTGATGTTCCTTACTCACCTGCACATTGCTCTCTGCTGTAACGAGGGCTACCTGAAGCTTTTGGCATTTGTCACGGAGACTTCCAGCTTCATCCTGTACCATCTGTAACTCTGTCTTTAATTTCCCTATGGTTTTTCGTAAAATTGCTTCTTGTGCCTGAAATTCTTTTCTAAGATCAGCTTCCTTTTCTTTGCTAGCCTGTAGGCTTTCTGCTGTAAAAAGCTGTGATCTCTTCAAAGTATCCAGCTCACGTTCATAAAAGGATTGAGCTTTATTCAACTTGCCCTCATAATCCTCAATTAGCTTTTTCCGCTCAAGTCTTAGCTCTTCCAGGGTTCTGTTTAAGGCCTCCACCTCCGCTCTGTGCAGTTCCTCTGTCCGCTGCCCCTGACCCACGGAGGCACTCTGCTCCTGCTGGGACTTCAGCAGCTCCTGGACCTCCCGTTTGTGGGCAGTCCTCAAATCTTCCAAGGCCAGCCTTTTGTCTTTTTCAAACTGTACTTGGAGTTGTCCAAAACTCCGTAATTTTTCATCAAATTTCCTTCTAATCTCTTCAACCTCTCTGGACATGGTCACTATGCGTTGGACATGCTGCGCTTCTGCACAAAGTTGCATGTCCTCAACTCTGTGCTTATAGGCTTCGAATTCTGTCAAAGCCTGCTGCTTCATTTTCTTGTGATCTTCTAACGAGGCTTCTAAAACCTGAATCTTTCTCTTAAGGTCTAACTCCTCGGTTACTCTGCTTTTATACTGCAATATTTTTTCCCTTGTTTCTGCAAGAATTTGTTGGATTTCTTCTTCATGAGCATCTTTGAGGGCTTGGATTGCAGATTCATGCTCATCGTTTTTCGTGTTCAAAGCATATATGACCTGCATGGTTTTAAAGAAGAAAGGAGAAAAATTCAGGGAACATTACTCTTTTTTAATTTTTTGCTTACCTCACTTTTATTTATTTATTTTTCTAACCGGGAAGTTAATTCTTTCATTTGGATTGATATTCTTCTACACACTTACTGTTGACTGATAAACAATACTGAAACACCATGTATCGTTTCTGAACTCATAAAACAATTCACTTAGCAAATCGTTATCTTGTAACAATCTTAAAATGTACAGCTGAAGAATTTTTAATTTGGATTTTAAAGCATTCAAAAGTAAGAATGTTTTACTCCAAATAAAACAGTGAGGAGGAGAGAGACAAAGAAAGGAGGCCACCTGACCTCAGGGAAAGGAGTCTGGCTTCCTGGGGCAGCGGTGGGACCCGGAGAAAACCGCACAGACAGTCTCCGCCCCGCACAGGTGTCCTAGAGATGGGGGAGACTTCACATGCCTGTAAGCTCTATGCCCTAAGAGTTCCCAGAGGCCTCTATCGCTGGTTTAATATCATTTATTTCATGAATCAACATTTTAAATTTAGAAATTTCCTTTTCTAATTCCTCTGTGGCTTTTAAAGCCGATCCTCTTCTCTCCCAAGTGGTCTTAAAAATTCCAGTGAGTATTTTTCTGTTCGCATATCAAGTGCTGTAGTTTGACTCACTGCCTCATTTTCCCTCTGCCTCCACGCAAGGAGCCTTCCTACAGCCAGAGTGTTCTGGGCACAGGTCTTCATTTTCATTTCAGTCCTTGGGCTTTAATGATTCCGTCGAGATCTCCCCAACCTTAATTCCAAATGCTCCCTTTACAGCAGCACTCCCATTCTTCCATGTTCCCGAACCCTCTCCATCACACCACTGTGACCCAACAGTGCACTGTTCGGGACTGTTATTACTTAAGGCTTCAAGATGCGCCCACCTTCTTCCGAAGTAGAAAGAAGTGAGTGCTATGCAATCCGACAATCCAGACGCAAAAAAGCAGCGTCCTGGAACTTCGCTCGTTTTAATGTGATCCTACTTTGAGTTTCAGTACCAAACAGCAGACACTGCAATTAAGAGGCAGAAGTACTGCTATTTTTGCAAAGAACTTGTTTATGTAACCTGGGGCAATTAAGAGAGACTACCTGGCTCCTCACACCACCCTGGTAGCTCTAGATCCTACTGCTACGTCTGGGCTGTCACCTGCTGCACCTGCCACTGCACTTGCACAAAGAAGACACAAAGGGGGCCTCACCTCCAAGAGGACTTTGCTCTCTCCACACAGGGCTTCGTTTCGCAGACCCAGTCCTGCCAAATCATCCCTTGCTTGGTCTGCTACAACTATTTTATAATGTCTACTTATAGCAAAGGTGAAAAGGCCCCAACCTTTTTTCTCTTTTGTTAATTTAATTGTTGTTCAAGTACAGTTTTCTGTCTTTTACTCCCATCCCAGCCCTCCCCACCTCCCTCCCATTTCCAGCTCCCCTAGTTTTTGTCCATGTGTCCTGTATACTTGTTCCTGTAAACCCTACCTCTTTCCCCCTGAAATTCCCTCCCCTCTCCCCTCTGGTCAGCCTGTTCTCTATTTCAGTATCTTTGGTTATATTTTGCTTGTTCGTTTATTTTGTTGTTTAGGTTCCTGTTGAAGGTGAGATCATATGGTATTTGTCTTTCACCATCTGGCTTATTTCACTTAGCACAATGCTTTCCAGTTCACCCATGCTGTCATCACAAAGGGTAGGAGAGCTCCTTCTTTCTTTCTGCTGCACAGTATTAACTGTGTAAATGTACCATAGTTTTTTGGTCCATTCATTTACTGATGGGCACCTAGGTTGCTTCCAACACTTGGCTATTGTAAATTGTGCTGCTATGAACACTGGGGTGCTCAGGAGATCAAGGAGACTGCACCACTGAATCTCACAGGCCCCGACCTTTCTTAATATAGCTACCT
Source organism: Carollia perspicillata (assembly GCA_004027735.1). Lineage (NCBI taxonomy): Eukaryota > Metazoa > Chordata > Mammalia > Chiroptera > Phyllostomidae > Carollia > Carollia perspicillata. The sequence continues at coordinate 28,581 of PVKM010002993.1, forward strand.
TTGTCCTCCAAGGTCCACAGGAAAATAGATGCACAGAAGGGAAATAATCATTATTTATAGTCTTTCTCTTTTTTAATTACCCTAATTCCTTCCAAACCCCAAGTTACGTCCCCAGTGAGCTAACACAGAACCCCACGGAGGACTCCTTTCCTTTACATATTTATAAATCCAGCAGAGCTTCCTATTCCCTTCCCCAGGGTCCCAAGACTGGAACACCAAGAAAAAACACGCCAGCCAGCCTGCCCAACAGAAGTCCACTGGACAGAATGCCTGGAGCGGAGCTGCTCATGGCCACAGGTCTCAGACCTCCCGGGGGTTGGTCTGTGTGTGTCTCCTACAGACGTTGGTAAGCACATGGAAGGTAAAGAGATACCCCAAAAGGCAGAATCTCCAGAGAAAAACAAGTCCCACTGTTAGCACTTTGCTCGAGGTAATGATCTTGAAAAGGATCAGTCCCTGGTGGGACTCCTTCTAACTGGGGATGAAATGCGGGAGGGAAGCAATGTGATCTTCCCCTAGTCAGTAACTTACTGAAACACTCCTCTCTTGTATTTATTTTTTTAACTTTTTATGTGATGAGAACTTTAAGATTTAATCTCTTAGCAACTTCAAATATACAATACAGTACTATTAACTGCAGTCATTGTGCTGTACATTACATCCCCATGACGTTTTTACTTTATAACTAGAAGTCTGTACGTCTTGACCACCTTCACCCACTTTGCCCGCCTCTGGCAACTACTATTCTGTTCTCTACATCTGTGAGCTCAGTATTTTCGTTTGCCTATTTGTTGGGGCTTATTTTTTTTTTTTTAGATTCCACATATAATTGAGGTCATATAGTATTTTTTTCCTCTTATTTCATTTAGCATTATGCCCTCAAGGTCCATTCATGTTGTAGCAAATGGCAAAATTTCCTTCCTTTTTAAATTTTTTAAATTGTTTCTTTTTTAAAATATTTAATTTTCCTCCAGTCTTTCAAGAGTCAGTTCAAGTCCTGCCTCCTTTACTAAGTCTTGTGAGACCACCCAAACCTGTGGGAGTCTAGCCTTTCTTTGTGTTCAGCTCTTCCACTCCTTCAATACCACTCATTCCTGAAACTCAATACATGTCAGAATAATTTAATTTGGGGGTCTCGACAACAGGTTGGGAAGCTGTGTGAGGATATTAAAGAACCTGGAAAAGTTGTTGAAGGTATAAAAACACAGCAGCACAACAAGTGTGAATAAAATTAATAAAAGGTGAAATTAAAAAGGACAAAGGTACGAATTACGGCATTAAGTCAGAAAGAAGAGAATTTAAGAAAAGTAACCAATATATCTGACAAATAATAGGGAAATACTATGGTAAGGAGCGCTACTTCACTTTGTATTCCCTCTGGGGTCAGTAAACCGCAGCCTGCAGGCCATATGTGGCTGCCGCTTCTCTGAAGTCGCGTGTCAGTGGAGCACAGCTGTGCCATTTGTTCCCGTGCAGTAGTGCTCGCTTGTCCACAAGAAATGCATTCCAAACCCCGGAGGATGCTGGAAACTGCAGAGTATCAAACCCCATATGTACTCAGTTTTTTCCTACACATACTTACTCATGATAAAGTTTAATTTATAAATTCACACAGTAAGAGATTAACAGTAACTAATAATATACAACAATTATAATGTACTATAATAAAAGTTATGTGAATATGGTCTCTCTCGAAATAATTTACTGTACGGCAGGCACAGCATGGAAACACTGGACAAGGGGTGAGTTACACCCTGGACAGCACGGGATGGGACGATACAAGATTGCAGCATGTTACTCACGATGGCGCACAATTTTAAACTTATGAATTATTTATTTCCAGAATTTTCTATTTAATATTTTCAGACCATGGCTGACCACAGGTAACTGAAATTGAAGAAAATGAAACCAGAAAAGAAGAGATTACTGTGTTGACTACAGCTGCTTTCCTGCTACAACAGCAGAATGGTGTAGTTGCGGAAAAGACGTTATTACTGACTTCTGATTTATACATAAATAAGCCACCCAACCAGATAAAGCTGGTAGCCAAAAAAGTTTTTTTAAAGATTTTATTTATTTATTTTTAGACAAAGGGGAAGGGAGGGAGAGAGAGAGGGAGAGAAACATCCATGTGTGGTTGCCTCTTGCATGCCCCCTACTGGGACCTGGCCCCCAACCCAGGCATGTGTCCTAAACTGGGATTTGAACCAGTGACCCTTCGAATCACAGGCTGGTACTCAACCATTGAACCACACCAGCCAGGGCACCAAAAACTTTTTAAAAATTTCAATTTGCACCAAGTTTGTTTACTTTCTGCTGAATAATCCAGGGATTTTAACACTACAAAAAAACCCCAAAAACCCTATTATGTGATTTGAAAGTATTGATATATTATACAAAAGAAATTTAATATCATAGTGATCATATATTAGCATTTCTTCCAGGAAAGAAATGTGAAAATAAGTTTCTAAAAACTTAAAATGTAGTAATAAAAGGATGCCAAACATAATACCTCAATAGTGCTCTTGTAAATATAGAAGAAATGTATTCAGTTCACTTCAAAAGAAATGTATCTTTTTTAAAATACATCACTATTTAATTATATTATTTTAAATAAAAATAATATGTATAAATTTTCAAGTACACTTTAACTAGAGGTAGTATCCTCTATTCACCTTTATACATAACTACAAGAGTAAACATTTATTAGTATATTTCTCTGATTAATTACTATTTCTCAGACCAAGGTAATATAAATACTCTATGTTCTTTAAACACATAGCATATATGACTTGAAGTAGCAGAACTGATCCAAATTGGATTATGACCTCAAGTAAAAGATCTTCTTCAAGCTTCAAGTTTCTCAATGTTAAAGAAAGATCATACTTATTCTACCCTAGGGGTATTGTTGATATAAGATCAACCTATCTTTGACATTTTTAGAATAATGTTACATAAAGTTTTGTTGAAAAATACAAAGCACTATAAGATGGTAAGGCTTCCTTCTCATTGCATCATCCATTTATGGGGAGAAGGAGACTAGTTGCAAAAGAAGCTTCAGTAAATGATCATAATTATCCATAAAATTGGATATTATTTTCCACATAGGAAAAGAAAACTCTCCAATATCTCTTTTCATAAGCTATTTTAACAGACACGAAGAGCCATTTACAGGTTTTCTGGAACTATGAACATTTATGTAATGGGATAGTACAATCATCTCAGCAATTTCATACAATTTCACAGTTCCACTTTATTCCAATAATGCATAATTTAGCTATATATTCCAAGATGAATAAGCAATAGTGGGTAATTTTAACTTTTTCTATGAAGATTTTCAGATAATCTTACCCATAGATAAAATGAGAACAATTCTAGATCCTAGTTTTTAAAATATCACTTAGCTAAAAAAAAAACTGTTTCTGAAAAAGTTCTCATTGTTGGCTGCTAGGGACTGAATTGTGTCCCCTCCCCCAAACCTCCCACAAAACCACAAAATTCCTATGTTGAAGCCCTAATCCCCAATGTAATGGTATTTGGAGCTGGAGCCTTTGGGAGATAATTAAGTTTAGGCAAGGTCATGAGGGTGGGCCTTCGTGGTGGGATCAGTGCCTTCATAAGAAGAGAGAGACTTCAGGTCAAGATGGAGGCCTATGTAAACCCGCCTCGCCTCCTCACACAACCACATCACAATTACAACTAAAATACAGGACAACCATCACTCAGACCCATCAGAAAATGAGCAGAGTGGAAATCCAACAACTATGGGATTAAAGAAACCACATGTATCCAGACTGGAAGGAGGGACAGAGACATGGATTGGGCAGATCCCACATTCAACATGTGGTGGATAAAAATTCAGGAGGGATATCTCGGGAGTGAGGAGTCCCAGCTTCATACCAGGGCCCCCCACCCAGAATTCCAGTGCCAGGAAGATAAGTGCCCACAACTTCTGGCTGCAAAACCCAGTGGGGACTGAGTTGGTGGAAGAAATTTCTGGAGTCCCAAGCAGATCCTCTTAAAGAACCCACACATGGACTTACTCAGACTCACTCTCCCTGTGCTCCAGCCCCAGGGGAGCAGCTTGAAAAGCACCAGTCGCATCCAGGGAGAAACTAAAGCATATGCCATCAAGGCAGGAGCTGAGGGGCTGCTTTCCCCAAGACAGAAAGGACAGCAGTGCCTCCACAGAGCCACAAAGCCAGCAGGCAGGTGCCAGGTTGGAGATTCCATCAACCTGGCTAATACAGTTTGCTGCACCACAGAGGTCCCCAGAGACTCTGTCCCACCCAACTTACAGGAACACCCAAACTGTTAACAGTGACTTCTCCATATGAATGGCTGGTCTTGGCTCATGCTTCACAACTTTCTAAATGCTTTCAACAGCCACAGTCAGCCTTAGCGAGCCCCCAGGCCCATACATCTTGCTGAGTGGCCCTAGACACAGCACTAACAGCAGCCACCTCAGGTTGTCAGGCAATGTGGCCCCAGGAAAAACACAGGTGGGGGCTGACCCTGGCCTGCACCACTTGGGAAACCCCAGAGCCTGTGCAGCCAGTGGACAGCTACAGACCAGGTCAGAGCACCACCCACCCTGCCCCTGCACAGCTGATCCTCCACAGAGGGCAGAGGTTGGTGGTCAGTGGTCACAGCCAATCATTGCAGCTGACTGGCCTGGGTAAATCCATCCCACTGATCTGCCAACAGCAATCAAGGCTCAATTCCAAGAGGAAGGTGTACTCAGCCCACGCGAAGGGTATACCTCAAGTACTTGGCTTGGGTGATAGGGGAGGCTGTGTCACTGGTCCCTATAGGACACCTACTACATTAGGCCATATAACCAAGACAGAGAGTCAAAGGGAGGCTACCCTTTACTTTTATTTTTTATTACAGTATATTGTTATAATTTTGTAATACTAAAGATTACAAATAGTAATGATCGTTGTCCCAATCTTTACTTTTTGTGTTTGAAAATTCTGGATACTAATTTACTTTCCCTTTCTGATCAATGTCAGTGACAGACAAATAGGCCAACTGCAGAGAGAGAGAGAGAGACAGACAGACAGACAGACACTCACCCTTAGAGTGCATAGGTACTATACTGAGACACAAGGAAATTTACAAAGTAGTAACGGGAAAGTCTGAGATACCATTTTTTTAAAAAAGACCTGGTACATTTTAAACAAAAAAAGGATATATTTTTATAATTCTATTTTTATTATAAACCCTTGGTTCTACTAGCTGAGCTAGTCACCAAAAAATTAGTTGGGTTTTAAGGCACCAAGGTTAGAGAATATTGAAAAGAGGCTCTCAGACCCCTCCCTCAGAGCCAGTGGCTTACTGACTGACCTCTGCCAGGCGGGCTCTGCTCCACCTGCTCCAGAGCAGTAGCACAGCCCACAGCTGTGCACCGCGGTTTATACAGCGCTCCCAGACCAGTCTTGTAAATAAAATGTTCCCAAATTATCGAACTTTACTTTTGAACTGTAAACAGTTTGCTTAGGGAAGCCAATGCTTCTATGGAATGGTTCGCGTTTCAGAACCATTAGTGTACCTTAGTGCTATATAAGGACATGGTAAGCCTTTTTCTTTTAGAGGTGATAGAATCATCCTTTCTTTTTCTGAGTGGAGTCTGTAAGCCAAAGACCAGGTACGGACTGTTTCTAACCACAGACAGAATTTTTAAGAGGCTGCGAAAGTGGTGAAAAAAATAACAAGGCAACTGGTAGGCTAAATATCTAAAGAGCACTTTAACAGTCTTTTATAACGTGATGTGAGATATAAACCCTGGAACCCGTATTCTCACAAAACACTCAGCCACACATTTATTTGGCACTAATGACTACAAAATTAGATCTACTAGGGAGATGCACTGGAGATCTAAAGTTCAAGGAGAGTAGGAGGGGAACATGTGATACCCACAGTCCTGGCAACGAATTACTGCCATTCTTCTTTATATCTCGGTCTAGTTTCTCTTGTTTTAAGTTAAAAAGAAAAAAAGGCTGTTCTTCATACATTATGTAATCAAATTAATTCCAGCTATAGACGTATGTCCAAATGAAACATTTACAAGGCAGTTAACAATAAAACAAAATGCTCATTTGGATTTATTTAAGCCAAGGGCATTATAAAACTAATTTAAAAAGAGCTTAAAAATCCAATTGCTTTGGACATTACCTTTAAAGATATGTTTGCTCTTTCTGAGTTTCTGTAGTAATTATTGGAAAAGTCTTATTGGAAAATACGTTTGAAGTTGCAATAATATTTCCTATATTTCCATGTTCAACTGAAATAAATTATTTTTTCAAATACTATAAAGCCAATTAAAAGAGTTTAATGAAACTTTTTAGCAGTTTCTTATAGGAGTTAGGTATTGCCCTCTATGGTAATGTAGAATATACCTGTTTCCTCAGAAAATCTAACTTGACTTCTAAAATAGCAAACAGAAGTCTTCTTATGAGGCTTATAAGAATGCAGTGGGATTTGGCTACCAAACATAACAAAAAAAAATCAATCATCAAACTTGTAGTGAATGTCTTACTATGTGCTATTTTTTAAAATGCATTATGGCCACACAAAAAAATGTATAAATATTCTCACTTAAATAGAACTTCCTTAAATGTTGTAACTGCTTAAAGTAAAACACAAAATAATGGCAGACAATTTTAGAGAATGCATGTTAAGTGTCAAACTGCAGAGTACAGAGTACTGTACAGAGCACGAGAGGTTTTCAGTGGAGACGACAGGACACAGACGGCTGCAAACTGAAGGGTGCTGTGGAGAACTGTGAGGAAAGCAGCCTGAGTTCAGGCGCGAGACAAGAACGATTTCAGTGCCTGCCGCGGTCAGATAATCCTGAAGGACGAGTGCCGGGGAAAGCCAGTGAAAGTTAAAAAGTTCCTGGCGACACATTTTGTCCCTGCAATTTAATTGAGAAATAGATCTCTCTAGGAATTTTAGGAGATTAGAACCTATGGTCACAATGCTGCTGAATACTGAATGATTCTAAGACATATTGTATCACATTTAAACATCTCTTAAATTGAGCGTATCTTACAATCAATTGTGTATCATAGTTTGACTGCCTTTTCTCCTCCTTAATGGGATATAAAATCATAAAATAAAGATGCATCTTGAAAATCAATCACTATTATGAATATAGAGTGCTATGAAACCATTAGAAAGAATGACTAAGTAGAGTGTTTTTACAACTAAGGATGAGGATAATTCTCAACTATACAAAAAATTGCCTCCATGTCTCACTCACAAGGAGTAAAGAGACCAGATGCCATAGAGCAGGAAGGAGAAGGAACATCTAAATTGAGTCCTTATGCAAAGCAAAGAGTTCAAGCCAGAGAGACCAGAAGATGTAGAAACAGTAAATGATCAGTCAGGAGTAGAGAAGCTGTGAAACGAAACCTGTGTTGAGAGGGAGACATGCCATTGATGATACGTAAACTGATTTGACCAGCTGAGTGCTGGAAAGCATGGGAAAATCTGGGCCTGATGAGGTTGTTTCCAAGTTTGTCAAGAGCCGTTAAGCCCCCAGGTTTTCGGTTGGGCACGCAGACAATTGACTGTCCTCTTTCCTGGTAAGAAATAGAAAGGAAGTGAATTGAGAAAGGTGACCAGGAAGAACTGTAGCTTGAGGACAGCGGACACAGAGTGGGGCCAGAATGAGTCAAGGGACAAAGAGCGGAGGATTCAGTGAAAAAAATCTGATAAGACACAGACTGGGAGAAAATATCTGCAAAAGACACATCTGATAAAGGACTGTTACTCAAAACATACAAAGAACTCTTAAAGCTCAACAACAAGAAAATAACCTGATTACAAAATGGTCAAGAGTTGAACAGACACCTCAACAAAGAACATATGCGGATGGTAAACAAGCATATAAAAAGATGCTTAACATCACACATCATGAGCGAACTGCAGATTAAACAATGAGATACCACTATGCACCTGTTAGAGTGGCCAAAGTCCAAAACACTGACAACGTCGAATGCTGACAAGGACGTGGGGCGGCGGCAACTCTCGTCCACTGCTGGTGGCAATGCGACATTCAGCTACTTTATAAGACAGTTTAGCGGTTTCCTAAAACACTGAACACATTCTTACCATATGATCCGGCAGAATGTCATGTGGTTTTTACCCAAATGACTTGAAAACGTATGTCCACACAAAAATTTGCAAATGGATATTTATAGCAGCTTTACCCATAATTGCCAAAATTTACAAGCAACCAAGATATCCTTCAGTAAGTGAATGGATAAACTGTGGTATGTCCAGACCATACAATGCTGTTTAGTGCTAAAAGGAAATGAGCTATAAAACTGAAAAGACATGGAGGAATCTTAAATGTATATTACTAAGTAAAAGAAGCTAATCTGAAAAGGATTCATATTATAAGCACATGCATTGTGGAAAAGGCCAAACTATAGAAACAGTAAAATAATCAGTGGTTGCCAAGGATAAAAAAAGAATGAACAGGCAGTGCATGGAGGAGTTTTAGGTCAGTGAAAGTATTCTGTGTGACTGTAAGTAGATACCTGTTACACATTTGTCAAAATCCACAGAATGTACACACCAAGATTGAACCCTAATGTGAAATAAACTATGGGCTTAGGGTAATTATGATGTGTCACTATGTGTTCACCACTGTAACAAATGTACCTCTCTAGTACAGACAGTGACAGTGGAAGAAGTCATGTTTGTTGGGGGAGGGGGTATATGGGAAGCTTATGCTCTCTGTTCACTGTTTCTGTGAATCTACAAGTGCTCTAACATATAAAGTCTTTAAAAACCTGCATCCTGAACAATGAGTCCCCAGTCCTTCTCACCTGCCCAGATCCCAAATGCCAGGAGTAAGGCTTATTGGTCCCAGGTGGCAAATTCAAGAAAAGACCTATTCCTATTGACATTTAGGTGTACTGAATTAAAAAAAAATCTGATGGACTTCCAATTTCCACCTAGGATGTAGAAGGATGAAGGCAGCAATGCTCTACAATAACAACAACAACAAAAAATATCCAACAACCTACACAATCATGAGTTTTCTTGAACCCATTTGAGAGCTGAGATCACAACGCAACCTCCCGGCTTTAAATGTAGGACAGGCCTCCAAGGTCAGGTGGTTTACAAGCACTGGCTCCACTATGGCAGAGCACAGAAGGAAGATGAGGCTCTCATACAAGTGGCTAAGAAGAATTCAGCTAAAATTTATGACAAATTGTTAAAGGTAAAACATGGTTGTTGAGAGTTTAGCGAAACTACTCCATATTGCTGCCTTGACACCCATTCTGTGCAGCCAAGGGGCCTACAGGAGCCTTAAAATGACATCAGCCCCTCCCTCAAGTGCTCATGTCCTACATAACTATCCGAAGAATCAAGAGAATCTAAGTTTCTGTTAGGACGACCCCAACTGTCCTTGTGATAAGCATTCTCCCTGCCTCCCAAGGTGTTGAGCTTGTGCATAGTCCTTAGATTCAAACCCCACAAAGCTTAGCAAACCTTGGCTCCTTTTAGTTTGAATTGACTGATATGGACTTAGCCTAGGCAGTCTAAAACATGCTATACGTGAACCCTAATAAAGGCATGTGCCCCAGGTCCTACCCTGCTGTCTCTGCCTGTACCCCGCCTTAACCTCCCTGAGCGGCCCCCTAAGGTACTGCAGAGCCTGTAAGCAATATTTTGTTGAGCTGAGGCTCACCATTAGACATTCCAGGGCTCTACTTAACAAATGTTAATTTGACAAAGTCACAACCATGGGCAAGCATGAGAATACAGAACCCATGGACGCTGCACAAACAGGGAATTGGGCCTACTTACAGTCTCTGGCATGACTTCAGTAACCACAAGACAAGAGACTGGACAGGAGATCAAAGAAAGCCTCTCTCAGTGATACAGGCCAACCAAGGCAGAAAAAGTACAAACCTTATCTATATCCTTCTCACCTAAGGAATAAAAGCCATTAGCTACTACAGTGAGGGCAACAACCCAGCTTCCCCACTCTGCCCCCCTACAGGCCCACATCTCTACCTGCACCCCCAAAGCACAGAGGATAACCAGTTAAGGCTGTAGTGGGGAAGAGAGAAAGAGTAAAAACTTTTGGGGAAGGGGCAGGAGCCACTGGATAAAAATGAAAACAAAACATATCAAAACTTGTGGGATGCAGCTAACACAGGCTGACAAACTAGGTGCACAGCCTGTTTTAATAAAACAACACAGCTATGACCATTTATTTACATACCATATTATCTACGAATTGCTTTCCACTGTAATGGTAGAGATGAGTAGTTGCTACGGTAAAAAAGATTTCAAATAAATAACTTAAATTTACAACTCAAAGATCCAGAGAAAGAAGAGCAGACTAAACTCAAAGTTAGCAGAAGGAAGAAAATATAATAAATATTAGAGTGTAGATTAATGAAATAGAGAACTGAAAATAATAGAGAGAATCAATGAAACCAAAAGATGGCTCTTTGAAATGGTCAACAAAATTAATAAGCTTCAGGGAAGTCCATTTCACCACTGCTAGTCAACATTGTACTAGAAGTCCTAGCCAGAGTAATTAGGCAAGAAAAAGAAATATAAAGCATCCAAATTAAAAAGGAAGAAGTAAAACTATCATTATTTCTATATGTAGAAAATCCCAAAGAATCCACAAAAAAACTATTAGAGCTAATAAGTGAATTCAGCAAATTCGGGGAAAACAAGGTTAACGCACAAAATCAGTTGTGAACCAGCAATAAACAAAATTAAAAGGAAATTAGGGAAATAATTCCCTTTGCACTGGTTCCACAGATGTGACTTGCATGCCCTAAATAATTTAATATTAATTGTTAAGAGTATGAGGTTTACAAATATAAAGAAAAAGAAAGCCTTTTGGACAATACTTTGGGAACTGCACATAACTCTTAGCTTATCTCATCTGTGTTGCAATTTATAAAGAATGATATTTACTATATCATTAATGGGTATGGTGATTAGAAATTAGAGTGCTTTATTTTCTCTCATAATTTTACGGGGTTGATCTGAACCTGGCCCTGTCCATTGAAGTATATCACACAGGTGAACAGCATCCATCATGCATGTGGAGACAGAAAAGAGATTGACAAGGACCATAATTCTATGAACTCTTCCAATCTATACTATTTTAACAACCTCTGTCTGCTTTCAAAGCTATATGATTTCACAACTGATTATTGCTCCTTCATCCGTTTCTAGGATTTCTGACATCTCAGGTGGGAGAGCAGTGAAACCAGAAGTGGCATTCCTTCATTCATCTATTTATGTAGTCAGTCCATGGCTATACAGTGATATCAAAGATCTATGCAAAAGAAAATTATTCCTTAATCACAAAGAAGTTGAGGAACCCCTGCTATGTTGGCAAAAAACAAAAACAGCTGAAGCAAAAAGGAGAGCTTGTTCTTCACTTCCACCCACCGAAACAAACTGCTATGCTATCAGTTTCCCAAAACCTCTTTGCTTTTTTGTTGTTCTATTCTTCTCATTATGTCAAGGAAAGGGACCTTAATAGGAACTACATTTAGTTTTTGTTTTTAAAACTTACTGGCTCCTAGTTGTCCCTCCTTCTCCTAGCTGCTAAACGACTTACCTGAGCACCTGCTGGAACTGGCTTTGGCTCAGGTCACATGCAGATCCCTTCGAAAGTCACTCTGGCATTACTGTATTCCCTACCAAGCCCAGTTTCTCCAGCAGAGGGATCATCTCCAAAGCAACAGTGACGCAGTGACTTACAACAGGAGACCTCTGTTCTTGGTGTTGTGTCTCACAGTAGGAGGAAGCAGAATAGTAGTAGTGGAGAGAGAATGTGGAGTAGACTACAGAAATGGCAGGAGAGACCAGACTGCCTGCCATCCTCATTCACAAACAGTTGATGTGTACGACACCACAATGAATTTAGTAATGAGAGTAGAAATATTCAAAGCTGAATAACAAAGATTTCCTCTATTTCCATACTCAACTCAAACAAATTATCTTCCCAAATGCAATAAAGCTAAATAAAAAAATCTATACTGAAAAAATATATGGATTAGGAAAGCAGGTAAGTATTGTATAACCAAGTATGCCAACACTAGTGTTCTCCCTGGAATGTCCTCCTTTTACCATATCCAGTAATCTAAAACTACCTCTTGTTACAAATTCTATTTATTTATTTATTTGTTTGTTTGTTTGTTTGTTTATTAGAGAGAAGGGAAGAGAGGGAGAGAAATATCATTGTATGGTTGCCTCTCACATGGCCCCCCACTGGGGAGCTGGCCCACAACCCAGGCATGTGTGCTGACTGGGAATCGAACCAGGGGTGCTTTAGTTTGCAGCCTGCGCTCAATCTAATGAGCTACCAGCCAGGGCTAAAACTACCTTTTAAAAAGTTATATGTTCTATGTATTTTCTGATTACTAATTGTTGTTCATTGTAGAAACTTTGGAAAATAGATAAAAACAAAAAAAAAGGAAAGAATATTTGTTGCCCCCTATCTTATTACCACTGCTTTCTTTTTTTTTTTCTTTGCATCTCCTCTCCTTATAAGAGAATTTAATGAGATTGGACATAGGGAACAAAATAAAAAGAATTAAAAGTCACACCAATATCTGCGATCTGAAAAGTGAGAAAAACAGTTGTGTCCACGATGAAAAAGGTGTGCTTTGGAAAGTTACATAATTGCACCGAGTTGATCCTCAGATGAACAATTTTGAAGTAATTGTTATAACCAAATATGCACCATAATTTTTATCCTACTCATCCAATTCCCAGACAGTATTATTGCTAGTGCCCACTTATTTTTCTTTTCAAAGGAAATTCAGAGAGGTGATAATATATAATTATACCAATCAATATTGTCTAAACTGTAAGACGATGCCAAAATATTTTTTTAAATCTGTAACATGATCTCTGTTCCAACCAGCATTTGAAGTCTGGGAAGACCCACAATATGTGGGTTCCTGTAATATTTTGAACACATCTCTACCTATGGTACATATTTAACAAGCTAAAACATATTCCATCCCCATATGCATCTATTTTTTATCCTGTATTTGGTGTCTTTGCAATAGCTGGACATTGTAGATATAAATATATATCGGGCAGTGTTAGTGAACTGTCAGCCAACATTTTACACAAGCCTTAGACTGGGGGCATCCAAACCACGGCCCATGGGCCACATGCGGCCCAGGATGGCTATGAATGCAGCCCAACACAAAATCGTAAATTTACTTAAAACCCTTTTTTTTTTTGGCTCATCAGTTTTTGTTAGTGTTTGTGTATTTAATGTGTGGTGCAAGACAACTTTTCTTCTTCCAGTGTGGCCTAGAGACACCAAAAGGCTGGACACCCCTGCAAGGTTCTGTACTGGAAAAACAAAACAAAAGGACAGTAACGTTCCAGAATTCCTATGCCACTGAAACAAGATGGACAGTAAAGGGTCCCCAGGAAGTAGGAAGGAAGATGAAGTCAATATAAGGTTCCAACAGCTGAATGGCACCTTCCTTTCAGGAAGCCAGGCAGGGAGCCGATTCTTGTGACTTTCCTGCTTCTGGCTTCAAGAGGCAGCACAACAAAGTATGAATTCCCTGTGCAACCACAAATCAAGTGAGTGAAGCCACTATGGCTGGCATTGCTCCAGTGTTTGGGAGAGGCCATCTCTGATCCCAGCCTGCCCTTACATACCCTGATACTGTGCCTCTGCACAGCCAGTAATGCAGAATGGACACTAAGAGGAATGAATGCCAGCAATGGTTACCTGGTACATTCCAGAAGACCGTAGAATCTTTATCGGTGAGAACATCCTGCTGTTAGGCTGAGAGGTGGAGTCAGAATGGGAGGGCTAAATGTGTTACCTTGTTATAATGCAAGGATAAGTGCTTGGATGTTAGCAAAATTTAACAAGCTAAGTAGGGTAGGATTGGGATAAGATTATTCTATGCAACATATATAATATAATCTGGTGAATTTGGTGACACACCCTCCTTGGAAAGCCAGAGCCTTCAGAGCCCGTGGGCATCAGAGGCTCAGGTTCCCAGACACGGGTATTGGCTCACGAGACTCAGGCCCTGAGCTGAGCTCCGGACTCCCTGGAAAGCTCCTGACACAGTCCGTCAGATTGCAGTAGCCTCTACTATGTCAGCCTCTGACTACCCTCACGCTGTCCAAGTCATACATTCCCATCCAGTCCCTGAGGATTGCTACCTAACTGAAGCATACTTCAGAGACTTAAAATAATTTTAATTATCTCTTTTGGATAGACACCTATATTTTAATTTTCTCATTTCCTCCTTTTACACCTACACGTGCTGTTAAAGAATGAGAACATACAAATGTGTCACCTAACAGTTCTTCCTTCTACTGTTTCCCTCACCATTTTAGGTTCTATCAGTTATACTCCCAAAATATGTCATGGACCTCTGCACATCTCCGTCTCCATTGCAATCACCCTAGTGCAAAGCCACCAGCGTCTCTGGCTGTAGGGGCAGGGCCCCTGCAGTGGAGATCTAACCCACCGCCCTGCTTCCATTCGAGCTGTGTTGCAATTCATTCCTCACTCAACAGCCAAAGTGGTCATCTCAAAATATAAATCACAACATTAACTCTTCCTTACAATCCTACAATAGTTTTGATCATATGCATACAAGCGGAAAAAAAAAGCTAAGACCCTTTTTGTGGCCTTCAGAGTTGTACCTGATCTGGCCCCCACCCCTGTACAAAGCCTAAGCAACTTTTGCAGAATGAACCAGCAAACGTACCACCAGAGGCAGGATGGAAGCAGCACCAGCTGAGAGGGACCAGCACCACACAGGCTGTGTAGAGAGGAGCTTTGTGCGAACTCATGGGTAAGCTGAATTTGTATACATTGAGTTTTCTCCATACAATAAATAAACATAATATAATATAATATATAATAAATCAATCAAAAGTCAAGGTAGCATCATAGCAGCACCTTCTACTGAAATCAATAAACATGCCTTTCTTTGTAGGTAACGAGAATCAGTGGAGGATTTTAAGCAGAGCATTAACTGAATTCTACTTTCGCTTTAGAATGAAAATTCTGGTTGCACTGTAGAGGATATGTTGGATGATGTAAGACTATATAGAACAGTGAAAAGGCACTGAAATAACTCAGGAGGCAGCCCTGAGGTTCCTCACACAAACCTTGGCAGGGAGAGAGGACACTTGAGTGAAGAGCTGTTTAGGAGGTCAGGCACGGCCAAGGGAATCTGGTGGTTGACTCAAAGCAGAAGAGATACCCTCTCCCCGCTGTTCAGCCTGTCAAGGAGGTCATGTATCTCTACAAATTTCATTCTAGACTCAACCAGGGCTCATACCCATGAGTCACAGGGGGCTTTACAGCACCCACTAACTGAGATTCCTCACAGGCCACTGACATCCCTGCAGTCCCCACGGGGACTGCTGTTTCAGACTTGGGATGGAACAGATGTAACTCAGGAGCCTTTGACTTCCAAGTCTACCATTCTGTTCTTCACTCCTATCTCATACAGCAGATCAGACACTCCTAAAAACACACCATGCCAAATTTCGCAAGCCTTCTCCAAGTCTAATTGTGCTTAGCCATTTTTCTGCCCAACAAACAAGGGGCATTACACTTCATTAATAACTTCTGATACTGTGGCAGCCATCCTCAATTTGATGTTGGGTAGGAGGTGATACAAGATTCACCAAGTGGCCTTTTGTAATAACCACATGTTCAGCTCCCTCTCCCATTATGATGGCCACCCACACACGCACCAAGAGGATTCAGTGAGCGGAAAAAAGGCTGAGAACCACCCACTGCTTTACTTAAATACGAAGATAAGGGCCTATAAAATTAATTCAGCAACTAAAAAGAAGAAATACTTTGCCAACCAATTTTATACAAATAAGAATTCTAAATTATACAGTGGTATCCCATACTGAATTCTAGGAGAAGTTACTCTGTGCTTCTCAAATGGTTTTTTTGCTGCTTCCTACGGCGACGAACGTTTTCAGGTCTCAATCTAGTTCGCAGCAGGAACTACATACAGTTTAATGAGATAAATATTATGATGTGCTCCCTACTGAGAGAACCTCAGTGCCATTCTGTAAGAACCCGAAGTTAAGAAAGGCAGCGAGATTTTAGGAAAGAGCTTTCATGCTGTCAATATTCAAACTCTTTACAGAAATAAATATCATATTTAATTTAATGGCCAAAAACAAAATAAAAAAAGACAGAGTCCTCTTTGTAGAAAGAGGGATATCCCATCTCCACTTTTTTTTTGCAGAAAATTCTAAAGAAAATATTGTACGTAACCTTGAAGGGGAAGTTAAGGTAGATGAATGAATTATAATAAAAAATAGATTATGCTAGCTTGGCAGTTACATGAAATAATTCATAGTTGTCCACAGTGTGGCATGAAGATGACTTTAAGTAACCAATACATTTCCTTCAGTGGTCACTAGAAATAACACAAGCAAGTCCCCACACCTGTGCAGTTACTGATTCCTGATGAAGATAAGGTTAAAGGAGGCAGAGGAGGTCACAGGGACTTCCTGTCCCATAGGCCCTACACTCAGGAACACTCTTGGCTTTGAGCCTTGAGTAACTGAACCTTGCAACCATTTTTTTAATTAAGTAATAAATTAAGTAATAACTTTCCGACATAACTCACATACCATAACATTTACCCTTTTAAGTATACAATTCAGTGGTCTGAGTACATTCACAAGGTTGTACAGCAGTTACCGCGAATTCTAAAACATCTTAACTACCCTACAAAGAAACCCATTAGTAGTTACTAATTATTGGTAGTTACTCCCAATCCCTTCTCTCCCCAGCCTCTGGCAACAGCTAATCCACTTTCTGCCTATGGGTCTGCCTATTCTGGACGTTTCAGAGAAACTGAATCATATAATACAGGTAGCCTTTTGTGTCGGGCTTCTTTCTCTGACCAGGTTTTCAAGGTTCACCTACATTTTAACACAATCAGTGCTTCACTCCTTTTTAGAGCCGACGATATTCCACTGCATGAATAGAGCACGTTTTGTTCACCCACTCATCAGCTGAGTGGGTATGTGAAGTAATAGCTATTATAAAGTAAGTCCATTATGAATGTTGGCATACAAGTTATTACAGGGACATATTTTCAGTTTTCTTGTGTATGTATCGAAGAGTAGACTTGATGAATCATTTGGTACATGTATATATGTTAACCTACTGAGAAACTGAAACACAGTTTTCCAATATGGCTGTATTATTTTACAATCCCAGCAGAACTGCCTGAGGCTCCAATTTCTCCATATCTTCACCAACACTTCTATTATGCTTTTATATTATTATTATTATTTGTTATTATTGCCATCCTAGTGGATGTGAAGTGGTATTTCGTGCAGTTTTCATTTGCATTTCCCCTAATGACTGGTGATGGCTACCTAATTCTTTGAAAGTATTCATGATACAGGTAATATATATCTCCTGTGTCCAGTCTCATATACTTCATTTCTTTGGGCTTTATGTGCCTTTTTAACCCACCATTACTTTCTGCAGTGGGTGTGGTTTATTATAGGCTCCTCCCACCCTTTTCAGCCTCCGTGTTGATTACCTACCCAACAGCCACACTCTTTACTATTAAGACTCCTTTCTTCTTCCTCTGAGGTCTGGCCTTGATTAAGTCCCTGCTCCCATCCTGAGAATACCTACCCAACTCTTTCTCACACAGCCCTGCCCTCATCCCAAGAGCCTTCCTCTGTCAGCCTTACCCCTGCAGACTTCAGCTCTCCCCTTCTTCTCAGTTCCCTCTTCTGTTTCTCAGTCTCATTTCCACATTTCCAGCGTCCTTTCTAGCTTTTCCACATGCCAAACCACCTCTCCCTTTGACCTCAGTCTCCTCCTGCCCCTCAAGTCCTCTCCATGCCCCTTCCTCCTAATATGTCGGAGGCTACAAGCACTCGGGGACTGGTCCCTAGCCTGTCCTTTCTCCTTAGCACCCTTAAGTGTTATCCCATTCACTCCGTCTATTCCTCCATTTCCCACCAGGGTCTGAAGTCTGTCTACCATTTGATTTGAGTAGAAGCAATGATGGAAGAAAACCTTTTCCAACTGAAGCACTGCGATGGCTAAGGTATGTGTTTACCCAATTAGGCAGTGCGGTGCCCAGACTTTTGGTCTAAAGGACGGGAGATCAATGTCTGAACTGGCAGACTGAGTAAAGCAGATTGCTCTCCCTACTGTGGGTGGGCCTCATCCACTGAAGGGAAGACCTAAATAGAACAAGTAAGGCTGAATTAAGAGGGAAATCCTTTGTCCCTCGAGCTGGAACATGGGTCTCCTGTCCTGACTACAGTTACACCATCAGCTATCTTGGGCCTCCAGCTAGTCAACTACAGACCTCGGGATTTTCAGCCTCCATCATCATGTGAGCCAATCCCTGACAATGAGGCATATTTATATATCCTGTGATACACTGCTAAAAGGAAAACTGAGGCAAATTTAAATTTGTAAGAGTTTATATTTGAGCAAAAACTGATTAGCTGTGGCAGCACCACCCAGTGGTTGACAGGAGCGAGGGAAAGACTAGCACAGAGGAGATAGAGGCGAAGCAAGGAAATTATCCGACTGCTTGCAACTGAAAGGCTAGTTGGCTGTTCGTGACCAGTTGTCCTTAGGTTTAGATTTTGTAACCTTGAGGCAGTTTAAGCTTTAGATTTTGGTTTGCTTACACAGGGCACCATGGTGTCAGAGTTGGCTCAGCCTAATGGCCACCCTGCTTTATTAACTTAACAATCACAATTAATCAATCTCTCTCTCTCTGCTACTGGCTCTCTTTCTGTGGAAAATTCTAACACAGGTGCTAAAGCCCTGGAAGCCCCTTACCCCACAAACAGGCAAGCAAGCAAAAAACACACAGAGGAGTTTAGACTTGGTCTAGTGCACCGTGGTAAACACAAGGCCCGAGGGTTCCGCCCTCCACTTTGTTTTATCCGGCCTGGCACCTTATTTCTACCTGATGGCATCACGGAGCTCTCGCTTCACTGTTATAGGGAGTAGTTACATTTATACAGTCCTAAAGTTACATTTGGCCCTTTGAAGGGGACCACAAGGCTGCTGTGGCCCCCGATGAAAGTGAGTTTGGCACCCCTGGTCTGGTGGAAAACAAAGAGAAATGAGCCCTTATGCAGGGGATTACACTTACTGATAGCACCATGGCACTAAACAAGACAACCTGAAATAAGGGAGTAGGAAAGTAAGGAGACTACAAAAGCAAGGTCTACAGTGACTCCTCCCTGGGAGAATGAAAATAAAAGCCTAAAGGATATTTCAAGGAAAGAAAGAAAGAAAGCTACTTGGAAGACAAAAAAAAAAAAAAGAGGAAAATTTAATTCCAAAGTTCTACTGTAAAAGGAGGGTAGAGTCGGGTGGAAATGACAGAATTCAGAAAGGAAACTAGGTTTTGGAGGGGGTGGTTATATCTTAATTCTTTGGCATGTGGGAGATGTCTGATGGAGAAGAAGATTAATTCAATTTTGGACATGTGGCATTTGAGGTGATGGCAGATATCCAGGTACAGATGACGGTCTTAAAAGATGAAATGGACAGAAGTTTCCTAAAATTAATTTAGAGTCCTACCATCCCATGGTGACCTTTTATGCTCACCAGAATATGTCTTGTCTTATTCAAGGGCATCACTTGACATTGGGCATCAAAGTAACTGGCCACTAAACCGAGGTTCTACCACACAGTTAGTTTATCAGTTCCATCACTAAAACCTTCAAATGCAAGGTACCTCCCACACTAAAGCTATTCAGATAATCTACTGAGAACTTCCTTTCTTTCCAAAGTGATATAAATTTGGGCACTCACATATCCTGAGCATTTACAGCGATAACATGATGCCAAGAGACAAAAACAGAAGAACTCAATTATCATAAATATTCAGCAGTGAAACTACAAGATCATTAACCTCACCAAATCAGTCCCTCCCCTAGGCGGGACTATGTCCTGTACAAGGCTGGTTTGGTGGACAATTCACCAATGTGCTAGAGATTGCGGTTTCTTCCCTCAGGACACAACCACCACTTCTGTAGCCACCTGCCTCTCTTTCAAAGGGGCTAAGAGGATAGAGATAAGAGCTTAATCAGACTGAAAATCTTCTTCCACAATACAGTTAAAATCAATGCAGCATAATTTGAAACCAATGAAGGCTGTTGCCGAAATACTCACATATACACTATTATCATTCAAGCAGAGATCCAACATCTTAGAAGTAATCTCCAAAGGCCTCAATAGTACGCTCCTTTGCTTATTGGTCCTAACAGGTAAAAGACTGGCAAGTGGCTCAGCAGTGATATAGCCATAGAGCACACCATTGCACAGCGCAAACTCTAACCAATCTGCTAAGCTTATAATAAAAAAGCCTTCTTAGTGCCATATATCACCACATACCTATTAATGCCTTTGTTAAATGCTGAGGGCAACTGTCTCTGCTAATCCGGGGATTCTAAATTTGTGTTCAAGATGACAGAATTCTTTCCTGACAATATGTATTAGGCCATCCTCTATTTTATTATTATTATTTTACTCCCTTAAAAGTCTGTGGCTAATTGCTGAAGATGTAAATGAGGGTTAATTTTTTCCGTCCCTAGAACGCATACATTTTGGCAGACTTAGGCTGTATTTTCCAAAGGTGGTCCCAGTGTTTCCCATCTGCATGCGTTTCTGATATGTGACCCTGTCACTCCCCCCACTAGAAGTAAGGTCCAATGCTCCTCCTCCCAAATCTAGGCTGGACTCACTGATTCACTTGTAACAGTAGCATGTGATGAGGTGATAACAGATGACTCTTGAGTCTAGATTGGTAGAAACCTTGCAGCTTCTTTCTCAGTCTCTGGAAGACTCAGTCTGCAGATGCCACCATAGGGTGAAAAGCCCAAGTACATGGAGAGGGCAAGCCTTCTCAGTCCAAGAACCAGATGATTAAGAAGTCATCCTGGAAGTGGATTCTCCAACCCCAGCTGTTTCAGCTCCCGGCTGCCCAGGTCACGCCCAGCCAGCTCTATCTAGTTGTCTCATCTGACACTCCAGATGCTGTGGAGCAGAAAAAGCACCCTCTCCTGCGTCTTCTTTAAATTCCTGACCCGAGCATTTGTGAGAATAAAACGGTTGTTTTATACTAGCTTTCTGGGGGTGTGAAAGCACCGATACCTGGAATTTGTGTGTTAGTTAACATGGCCATCCCTTTTCTCTACTGACAAAGAGTCCACCTTTTTCTTTCTCTTTACTGAATCTCTCACCCCCTACAAAATTTTTTGGCAAGGATGAATGTCCACTGTTAATTTCCCCATTTATTTTGACAGTTCAACTTCAGAAACCATCATATCCAATAAAACATTTCCTAGGGTTTGGTCTCCAGCTTATTTGCTTTAAAAGCTTCCTTCTAACATCCTCTTTACTTACTGAAACTATTTCAGTTTTTTCACCCTTTTATTCCAATCTGTGTTTGAATTAGGTCACGTCTAAAGACAGGACTTGGAGCAAGACGCTGTGCACCCGACTCCCATGATATGGGAGCACTCTGTCAGGCATACACATTACTAAGCTCACATCACAAGCAAAGCAATATGCCAGTACTTACCAGTACTTGAGATGTTTATCATTATAAATGCTTTATTATTGAGAGTTGGTTATACTGAATTTTATATATCTACTCTCATCGACAGGTATTATTTTGCCAGAAAAGAACTTTTTTTTGTTTTTTTTAAACATATTTTATTTATTATACGATCACAATTGTCCCATTTTCCCCCCTTTATTCCCCTCTGCCCTGCACACCCGCTCCCACCTGCACCCCCCCTTTAGTTCATGTCCATGGGTCATACATATAAGTTCTTTGGCTTCTACATTTCCTATACTATTCTTAACCTGCCCCTGTCTATCTTTTACCTACCATCTATGCTACTTATTCTCTGTACTTCTTCCCCCTCTCTCCCCACCCACTCCCCCCCGATACCCCTCCATGTGATCTCCATTTCTGTGATCCTGTTCCTGTTCTAGTTGTTTGCTTAGTTTGTTTCTGTTTTTGTCTTTGTTTTAGGTTCAGCTGTTAATAACTGTGAGTTTGTTGTCATTTTACTGTTCATATTTTTGTCATCTTCTTCTTAGATAAGTCCCTGTAACATTTCATATAATAAAGGCTTGGTGACGATGAACTCCTTTAACTTGACCTTACCTGGGAAGCACTTTATCTGCCCTCCCATACTAAATGATAACTTTGCTGGATAGAGTGCACATTTTAATGTGTTTAACAAAAAGACTATTCTTGTTTGATGATAATCTTTTTTAAAATTAATTATTTATTTTTTAGAGAGGGAGAGAAACATCAATGTGTGGTTGCCTCTTGCACTCTCCCTACTAGGGACCTGGACTGCAACCGAGACATGTGCCCTGACTGGGAATTGAACCAGTGACCCTTTGGTTCTCAGGCTAGCACTCAATCCACTGAGCCATACCAGCCAGGACTGATATATAATCTTTATATAAACTCTTTAAACCATTGCATTTTCATAAATATAGCCTATTTTATAACTTGCTACTATATCTACTAGGTACAAATTGGCCACTCACAAATAACAGCGTAAAAAATCAAGCTCTTCATTTTCCTGATAGAACTTTGTTTTCTTTGCATTTTTTGTAACTACTTGGCAGAGAAAAACTTAGCCTGTTGTTTCTAAGTGTTTAGCCACTTCTGTATTAAAGTTTAGTCTTTTCAGAAGATATTCTGTTAAAATCAGGTATAATCCCCTCAGTTGCAATTCAAAGCTTCCTTCTTAAGCTCTTTCCCATCCAAAGGTCTCCCTTCCTAGGGTCACTGCTTCTACCCTGCCTAGCTGTGCCCTCCACGGAAGGCAGCATGACTTCCTGGGGATGCTTTTTTACTGACACATATTAAGGGTGAGTAGGATGTACAGCTGGTCAACATGTCCTCTGGCTGGTTCTAGAAGATGCAGCAGAAAATCATGGGGCAAGGAAGCTATAGGCACGGGCAAGACAGTGGCTGACATAAGAGCCTGAGCATCCAGGACAGACAGAGAACAAAGTGAAGAAAGGAGGGGGCTGATGAACAGGGAGAAAAATGAAGGCACAGAGAACCAGAAGGACTGGAAATGGGTGAAGTTTGAAAGAGGAAGACAGAGCTGAAAGGTCAAGAAATTCATTCAATCAACAACTATTTCCAGAGTACCTCTGATGTGGTTATTCTGGAGTTTAGGATCGAAAGGAAAAGTGTTTGAGCAGTGTGAAGAGGTCAAAACTGGGAGGTCAGGATGTTAGATGGAACACCCCAGGACAGGGCCTCTCCGTGGAGTGTGGGAAGCAACAAGAAGGCCCACGGGCGGAATAGCCAGTGGCCTCAGCCTCAAGAGCTGCATCCACGTGAGTCCAGCAGCAATGGCCCCGGAGCTGCAGTGAGAGCTGGAAGAAAGATGTCATCTCCAGGACCTCGGGTAATGAGATGTGTGAAAAGAGTGGTCACCTGCAGAGAGAGGCAGCAGAAAGAGCAGTATCCTGGGAGGAGAGCCAGGTTTTCAATTAAAGTAAGGAGATAAGAGTAGTTCGTGGAGAGATGTGGCTGCAGAGACATTTGTTCAGCACGGAATAAGAGATCTACAGAGCAAACGCAGAAACCCGGACACTGGGGAAAGGGAAGCCACCTCCGCCTGAGGGTAAGCTGGATAGTGCAGAGGACTGCATTCTGCATTCAGAGATAGGGTCCCGGGACAGAGACAGGATCCCGCTGGAACCTTCCGAGATGCACTCTGGTCTCGCCATTTTGGACAAAACAGACTGGATTTTACACAGGATTCCAAATATGTCCAACAGAGTCATGACCAGGGTTAGTCTTCTTACTTCCAATAGTACAACTGTGAAAAAGTACCTTAAACATCTTTGAGCCTCAGTTTTTTTCTATAAAGTGAATTAAGTATACATTAAGAAATTGTGATAATGAAACAACACGATGCACAGTGTCTGATATGAGTAGTGCCCAATACACACCCAAATAAAACTGATTCCCTACATCATCAGAAACCCATTTCTGCCCATCTCAGCCAAACGCATGAGTCCTCTTCCAAAAGAAGCTGTACTTCATGCTGTGCCTACCTCTTTGTGGGATTCAGAACTGATCTGGGATTCACCTAGATGCCCAATGCTGCCTTCTCACAAGGGCAACGTGGTGCAGTCAGACCAACTGAGGTTCGAGCCCCAGCTCTTCCAGCAGCATGGCCTTGAGCAAGTCACTTCAACTCTCTAACACTCAGCTTCCCCATGAAGTCTAATATCAACCTCATGGGGCTTTGACAAGAATTAAATTAAAGATCATAAGAAAACAGCATGTAATGGTTGCTTTAAGAAGTATTTACTGTTATTATTCCAACTCGTTATCCTTCCCCCATAATGAAAAATGCCACGTGCTTGATGGCTCATCCTATTATTTAGTTTTGTCGCTTGACCTGACTCACCACAGCAATAACCCAGTCACTGCCCACACTCCATGTAGGCCTGGGCAGGGACTCACGAGCTTCCCTCCTATCCCCAGCCTGCTACAGTATTATTATCTTTGGAGATTTCAAAACATGTGTGAGAAATCTGCAAGACCAGACTGGGTTCTTTGGGATACATAAGTCTGATAACCTTCTCTCACCTACAAACATTCTCAAGACTGTGCCCTGGATTTTCTTATAGTGTATTCCATCTGAGAAGTCTTAACCTAGCCCCTATCATCCCTCAACCTCTGGGCGCTATCTATGCACACACCAATGGTCCTGTCAGTTCCTCAGCTTTCCTTAATCTGTCGGCTCCATTCTAGCCTCGCTTCCTTCCCTGCAGCACATAACTAAAGGTAAATTAACCAGACTACTCTCTATCAAAGCTCTTTAACTCCCGTAAACCCCAGTCCTTCTGCTCTACCTGGCAGGCAAAACTCAGACTCTGCACTAGTCCTTTAACAGCTGCCTTCTCTCCTACATTTGGTGAACAATGGTCCTCCCTGTAGGACTGCACGGGGCTTTGCAGAAAACTGCAAAGCATTCAAGTTGATACCAAATGTCGCATCTAATTTTTTCTTGAGACAACCACACGTCGCACTGATCTTTTATCTTGCCTCTGGTCAGCTGTTTTCTCCTTCCCCTAGCAATTATTCTACCTGTTTTCTACTCTGTGTAAGGCCTCAAGCACTGATGATTTTAATCTTCGCCTACATGCTAAGAACTTTTAAATTTTTATTTCTAGTATGGATCTCTCCCTTTAGCTTAAGACACACATTCAAGTATTTGCTAAATATTTCTACCTGAATATACACAGTCATCTCAAATTCTCTGAGCTCTTTGAGGCTTTCCCATTAATTCTTCTTCTCTCTGGCTATGACCAGCCTTTAAAATGATCTCCAAAGATCTCTGTCTCCACACATTCAAATCCTTGTACAGCTACTTCCTCCATTATACCATGGGTGGTCTAGGCAACCAACACAAAAAAGGTGATGCTACGTCACTATGAGACTGTTATGGAGAGGCTACGACTTCCATCTTGGTCTCTCTCCCCTACCCCTTGGATCACCTGCTGTGGAGAGGCCCATGCAGTGTGCAATGCCTCCTCCTAATAACCCTGGGAGCTCAAAGGTGGAACCTCTTGCCCAGTCAAGGATTCGGCTTGACTGCAAACTCATGAGAAGCCCTGAGCCAGAACCACTGGCTGAACAGATACCTGATCTGCAGAAACTGTGAAATAATGTTTGTTTTAAGCTGCTAAACTTAGGGGTGGTTTATTACACAGCAATAAATGTTGGGATAGAAAACAGTAAGACTAATTAATTATCTGCCAAAGGCAGTCTATATTCAAGCAGATATTTAAAAGCTGTCTTTATGTTGCATAAATTAATCCAGAAACTTCCAACTGAATGTGCTATAGCTTCAGAGAGTATAAGATTTCTAGTAGTTATCTTAGGTACCTAGACGAAGACTTTTAACAAAACCAACTCCCACACTGACAGTATGTGCTAGGAAGGAAGTGACTGCAAACATATTTTAAGCAAATGACAAAAATAAAAAACTTTAACAAAATTAAAATATCAACATTATATGTTTAAGGGTTTCATGTCACCCCATGGAATAATTTATAAATTTTATTTTTTTATCACCTAAGGCAACATGGTAGATTCAAGTTCTGTTTATGAAGATTACAATTTACATACAAGGAGAGAATCTGTTAGCATTGTATCCCAGGCTTATGATTGTAGGGTGGCTGCCGGGTGACTGGCAACTCGCACAAAAGATGAGTATTCCCGCCCCCACAGTCCCTCCCACCCCTCTCTCATCTGACTTTTTTTAGGGAGATGAGAGTCACAGTCACACTCATGTGAGAGTGTTTAAGGTGGTAATGAGAGGCATAGTCACACAGGCTATGACAACAGCTGACAACCAGAGTGGGGGCTACGGAAACAGCAGGTGCATAGTTCTGCATCCATTTTTAGATGCAGTGTATCCTCATTATTCGCAGATTCCATACCAAATCCACTTGCTAAAATTTATACGTAACCTCACAATCTAACACTCACAGTGTGTTAGATAAGCTTCATTCTGGCATGAGTTACGGTGTTGTTGGCTGTGAGTTCACTGTTAATCAAAACTGTATTAAATAAGGTGTCTTTAAACAGAAACACACCTAAAACAAGGCTACATGTTTGATGAAGAGGTAACCAGAGAGTGTCAGAAACATAACCCTGCACTTCCCCTAAAATAACTTGATACTACATAACTACCTGAAATAATGAGAATCAACTGTATTTTATATTTGCTGCTCCTATTTACTTTTGGTAGCTGTGGTCCCTAACATTGTAGACTACATCTCCATCAAAACAAAAACAATACAAAACACAGTTGTTAGAGGTGTCAGCAGAAGCGGAACCAAGGGGGAGGGCCTTGGAGAATAGTAGAAATTAACCTTCTCTGGCCTCCTCTTCTACACAAATTACCTCATTTAATCTTTACAATAAAATTCTATGACATAGGCTTTGTTACTTTCATTTTACAGATGAGGAAACTGGGGCTCTGAGAGGTTAACACACTCCAGATCACACACTGGTAACTGTGTAATCCTCCTTAGGGAGGCTGAAATCCGAACCAGATCTCTCCCCAGCGAACCACACCTGCAGCCCGTCTGATGGGCGCTGCCACCGCACTGGGTCACAGGGCTCTGGGTGGTGGCTCTGACTGCCCGTGACAGATCTAACCTAACACAGACCCGTGACCTGCTGGGGTTCAGAAGACTGGAATTTCTCTCTCCTGCCCCCAGACAAAGATGTTACAGAGCAGGTGTCAACACTATTCTTTAAATTATTCTTAAAACCATCATTAAAGAAGTTGGAAGGCACCAGCCTAATGTTTCTTTATCTAAGAAAATCAGATGTATAAATTCTACCAAAAATAAACCACACAGAAAACGTTGCTCGTAACTGAAGAGTTTAAATTTGTCACATAAAGTCAATCTACTTAGTCCTGGCCCGGCGGCTCGGTTGGTAGGGGCGCTGTACCATGCACCAAAGGGCTGAGGGCACCACCCCTGGTTGGGGTGTGTATGGGAGGTGGCCTATCAGTGTCTCTCGGTCTCTGTCTCTCTCTCTCATCAATAAAAATATCCCTGGGTGAGGATTAAAAAATGATGTAATGATAATTAGTCTATTTATTAAAATGTTCACCTGCTTTACTCTAGTCACATTTTCTCAAAAGTCTACTAGAAAAAAAGAAATGAAAAATGCATAGACTGAAAATGGAACATTAAATTAATATTGTTAACTAACGATACCTAGTATGGTATCTTTCATGGACTAGCTATTTAACAAAAGTATACTCAATTTTGGTCATATTTAAGTATATCTTCTTTCGTTACTCTGAGTAGACCATTAAGTTGAATACACACACAAACACGCACAACTTCTGCTCAAACCTACACACATTCTGTTTATATATAGTCCACCAGGCAAAAAATCTAGGAACAATAATGAAATACTATTTAGTGCTTTGGTTATTAATGTTTTTCAAGAGAAATGAGATTCTGTTAAGACTGTGCTAAAGGAGAAGAGGAGGAAAAATGCAAATACGTATGAACCCACAGACACACTCAGCAGACTAAGTGAAATCTTTCCAACCAGAAAGTCCAATGTCTAGAATATGTAAATATTCAAACTTTGTACTTCATTTTATAAGAGAGACACCCAAATAAAAAAGGAACAGAATTTATTCAGGAATAAGATTTCAGTGTTTGCCGTAGGATTGGCATGAGTGTGGCCTCACCTCCCCTGCACGCACCCTGAAGGGAACAGTGACCGGCAGGTGACGAAAGACTCCTTGTAGTTCATGAGTAGTATGGTTTCAATATAAGCATGTTACTGTACTTTGGAAGGTAGAAAATTATTCATCCTTATAGTAACTTCTAGTTAACTAACTCATTCTCCAGAAATTTAGAATAAATAGGAATGTATCCTAATATTTTATTAAAATGGAGTTAAGTATTATGTGTACTTCATGATCAAATTTCTATTTTGAGACTGTCTTAAGCCTCAAAATAGAAATGACACATAATAAAAAAACACAGATTAGTAATTTTTAAGTCATTAAAATACTATCTCCTTTATAATAAATAAAGTGGTAAAGAATAGCTGAGGCTAACACCCAAATCTCAAGTACTATGGTTGGTCTCTGGCTCCTGTTTTTCCATCTCCCATCGGTCCTGGGTGGTTCAGCTTCCTGTTATACCTCAAAATGACAGCAGTAAAAGACACAGGACAATAACTTTACAAATTCAATTTCACTACTTTTTATAGACTCTGGTAAAAATTTTGATAGGAAAGAAAATTATAGTCATTAGTGAAATAAATTTGAGGCCTACAAATAACAGTTTTCACTGCTGTAGTTTTAACAGAAAACTAAGAATAAAAGGTTTATTTTCTAAAATATTTGCTGGGCTCTCAAGCGTTACGTATGCCAAAATACTGACTACAACTGGTAATCCCCAACTGGTGCAGAATGGTGTTTCCAAATTCACCGTTAGGCATGAACAGCCTGGCGGTATGAGGCTACTTTCCAATAACATTTTAAAGCACCGGTAAGTTCCCACGTCAACCTACAGAAGTCTCTATGGCTCAGATCACACTTGAAACATAAAATAGAAATCTGATAACAATATTTCCCCCACATTTATAACACTGCATTCCCTTCCCATAAAATTCCTCTATTGAGTTGGCAGCTTTCTCCCACATCTCTTCAAGTGATTATTTCCAAGAAGGCAGGGAGACACCAGTCCTGAAAGACTACTGAGGGTCCTTCCGACTGAAAAGTGGCCTGCAGGGCAGACACTTTCTGTGGGACAAAAACAAGTATGGCATTGAGAATTTCCATGATTCTCCTCAACCCCGCGTCATGACACAACATCTGAATGCTCACAGATAAATTATTTTCTAAATCTCATAAGATACATTCAAAGGGCAGATTATCAATATTTTACCAAGTTCACTGGCTTTATAGACCATGGCTCCTTTTCATTCTTCTGTCAAATTTAAGACCGATAAAACTTTCAGAAATACTCATAATTTAAGAATTAATGGATAGTAATTTACTTATTAATTCAATTAAAACAAACAGATTGCTTGAATCACATTTTGCTAAAACTTTAGCCTTCATTCCACTTTTTAAAAGGTTGTCAATTAGAAGACCACAAAGAATTTTCATAAACCAGAGAGAGAGAGAGAAACTGGAAAACTTCCCACTTACTGAGCACAGGAATAGTTCAGGAATGGGGCCTAAGCAACAATCCAATTAAGAAAGCAGGCAGTCAAAGGAAACACATTTAAAATAACCACACAGTAGTAATTTTGACAAGTATGATAGTCTCTAAATCAACGCAATTAACATTTTTAAGTCTGAAATGACTAAAGCTGTTAATAAAAACATGAAAATATTATGACATTTATCTGAAAATACAAAAAAAAAAGCTCTGTTACAAATTTACCAAAGCCATAGTTACATTCTCTACCATGTATAAATCCAGACGTCCTGCAGTGCATGATGGGAGAGGCGCATTGGTTTCACTCATCAAACATCTGTGGTTCGGATGGTCCACAAAAACACGGCCCCAAGATGAAGGGAAAAACCACCACCACCAACTCTGTGGCCTCTTAGGAACTGAGTGAGTAACATTAGTTAGATAGAAGGCAAACGCAGGGAAAGGAGACCTGCTAGTACAGCTGCCCCTCTCCTAAACCAATCCAGAGACCTGGGTTCACGTTCAGTTTCTGCCAGTGACAAGCCGTGTAATCTTCAAATGTCTTTGGGCCCTCAGCTTTCACATCTAATAAAATGAGAGGGTTAGGTTGGTCAGAATCTATGGTTTCTTCCAACTCCAAACCTTTCAACTCAAGGCGGTCCCTTTCTAAGAATTTTGGACAACCGATAAACAGTACATCAGGCTCTTGTGCCTATTAGTAAAATACAAGAAATCAATACAGACCACTCAACTATGACTAAAAGACTACACTTAAGCTACTGCATAATAAAATGGCAAAGCTACAATGTAACAAAGAAAGAAAAAAAGATACCGCATTTAGTGTGTTCTAAGCTGAAACAACACAAGCCATAACCAAAACTAAATATATTATGAAACAGTACCCAGATAATTCAAACAAGGCAACTAGTGAATAATCAGTTATATTTAACATACAGAAAAAGGGGCTATTAGAAAATTTCACTGGTTTTGGTATTATCTAAACACATTCAGGTTTTGTATATAATAAAAACAGAGTTAGCACTAAATAATTAATCATAAGACTTTATTTGTTAAAAATCTGATATATCAATTACTTACCTTTTGAAATAACACATGATATTTATATTTTCGACAGAGCACTTTATATTTTTATTTTTGTACCAAAAATACAAGTATATTATGAAACAGTTTAAGAGGAGGCCAATACACATTTAAATACTTAAGAGCAATTTTACTCAGCTGAAATGATCTGGCATGAACCCGGTGGACAAGCAGACACAATTCCTCAGAATTCTTTACTAGTGCCTTTCTCCACTCTGGGAAATTACTTGATACAACATCAGCAGTATCACCAGCATCATCTTCAGCAAGTATTTACTAAGCTTTTATACTATGTGCAAAGCATTTATATTGAGATTACAGAAAATGTAAGATACGGTCTCTATAGCTGAGGTAGTTAGTCAAATTAGAGAAACGAGGTATATTTATAAACACAGTAAACAGTGTTTTACAAATTTGTATTCAGTATCAAAGAAGTAATATAGGTAATAAATGTTACAGTAATTCAGAGTAAGGCAAGCTTTACAAGGCCTAAGTGGTCAGGGCAGCTTGAGGGGTAGGAATGCAAGCTGGGTATTAAAAGAGGAGGAAGACCTAATGCTAAGCTTAGGGAACACGAAGGAGCTACTCGCTGCTGTTCGGAACCTTACAGTCCTCTCCTCACACTAATTATGCCTGAAAGTGATAAATGGACGGAACTGTGTTGAAATCACAGT
The DNA here is from genome assembly GCA_004027735.1 of Carollia perspicillata. NCBI lineage: Eukaryota > Metazoa > Chordata > Mammalia > Chiroptera > Phyllostomidae > Carollia > Carollia perspicillata. Next base: position 60,153 of record PVKM010002993.1, read on the forward strand.
CAAGTAAAGAGGCACTGGGTCAGCAGAGAACACAACAGGATATTAAAAAGGAAGTTTCTGTTGAGAACCAAAGACAATTGATGTTCCAAAGCAGGTGCCAGAAGTCTCAAAATTTCCACAGGCAGTCTACAGACAGGAGTGTTTAGATGTGTTACCCTCTACCCCCAACAGCAGTGAGAAGCATCAAGATTACAGAGGGGGTCCTGGAGAAGGGTCCTTTGGGGAGTGCTTTGGGAACAAGTGTTGCTGCCTTCAAGTGGGCGGGTGGAGGTGGATGCGTGTTCTTCACCTACAGTCTAGGGGGAAAGGCTTTGATGGAACCACTTGAAGAGCTTCATTTGTGTCTCACACATGATGAGGGACATAACAAAACTGGGACCTGATTCATCCCTGGGGAATCTAAAGATAAGAGGTATGTGAGGACAAATGAGAGACGGCTGAGCTGGGCCCACTTCCAGAGTTTGCCTG
>PVKM010002994.1:0-60612 GCA_004027735.1 Carollia perspicillata
GAGATTAAAAAATGGCATAAAATATGGGCCTAAAATTTGTGAAATGTATTGCTTGCAAATTTACTTAACCATTGATTGTTTTATTAAAGAAAAAAAGAAAAAGAAAAAACAGCCCTTGCTGGGGAACTCAGCTGCTTGCAGCTTCGTCTTGCACATCAAAAGGTTGAGGGTGTGATCCCTGATCAGGGCACATACCTGGGTTGCAGATTCCATCCCTGGTTAAGGAGTGTACGGGAGGCAACCAGTTGATGTTTCTCTCTCACATCAATGTTTCTCTTTCTCTCTCCCTTCCTCTTTCTCTAAGATTAATAAACAAATCTTTGGGCGAGGATTTAAACAAATGGACAAAAAAGACAACCAAAACTTCTGTGCAAAAAAACGTGCGGAGAGGGCAGTTTCTACTCCTTTTCACTTGATTGTTGCCATGTGGGGAGTAAAACCAGTGTTTCCAGGTCACTGGCTTTTCAAGACAAGCTGCATAGCTGGAACTTTTATGTGAAATCTGACTTTGAAGGGCTTGTAACAAATTCAGAAATTTTTAGAATGGCGGGCTCTTCAACCCTTTGAAGACCAAATAAAACTTCAGTCAGCCATTCATTCTGCTACTGGTGACCTCAGGTATAGGCAACACTTAAATGTCCCTTTGGTTCTCTGGTTTCTATCACGTGAGCAGGGAAGGCTTCTTAGAGGAGGTGGTACTTGGACTGGGAATCGAAGGAAGGATGGAATTTAAGTAAGTGGAGAGGATGCTTGAGTTTAGGAAAGCACCTGGGGTGGCTCAAGAATTAAGGAATTTGGTGGGAGTGGCATTTGGAAGGAGGAGGTGAGGTTGGTTGGAGCCAGAGATGTTTGAATATTGTCCTGTATCCTTGTGTCTCCGTAAGACCTGAAAACCCGTCTATTTTGAATCACATTGTTTAGTATCTGACATCATTCCCCAGGGATGGCGGTGGTGAATAAGTGAACACTGCTTGGTGGTGAGGGTGAGAATGCCTATGAAAAGGGCAGGGGGGAGGAACGCAGGGACACCTGGGTGTGGTGCAACGGGCTGCCTCCTGGGGAGCTACGCAGTGTGTCAGCCATCCTTTAATTAGAAACAGCGATCTTGAAAGCATGGCTGCAGTGTGGCAATTCATGCGGATTTCTCAATAGCTTGAGTTTTTCTAAATGGCAGTGTTGCAATTCTCTGAATCAGCTTGGTTTCTTTGAAATAAAACCAGGTAAACAAATGGAGGGGACCTAGGTGGAAGAGGTAGAGGGAAGCTGGAGACCCAGGTCCCAGTATCCGTCCTTGCCATCATGCTCCTTCAGAGGTGGATCCTGTCTTACAGCGGTTTAGATTCCCAAGTCAGCTCGTCAGGCCATGTCAGTCCTTGAAATTGCCCTTCAGACATAATGTACATGATTGAGAGCATACAGGACTATACAGTAGTATGTATATATGTACAGTGTACATAGAGTAAAGTGTCAGGAGTAGAGTACATATAACAAGATAATTTATTATGGAGGAAATTATATTATTTAAATGATTTTTAAAAAGATTTTATTTATTTATTTTTAGAGCTAGGGGAAGGGAAGGACACAGAGAGGGAGAGAAGCATCAATATGTGGTTGTCTCTGTGTGCCCCCAACTGGGGTCCTGGCCCACAACCCAGGCATGTGCCCTGACTGGGAATCAAACCAGTGACCCTTTGTTCCACAGGCTGGCACTCAATCCACTGAGCCACACCAGGGGTAAATGATTTTTTAATTACTTCCTTTTTTGCCACACATATACTTTGATTTTATAAAAGTTAAATGCTCATATTTTGCAACGGGATTTTGTGACACGGACCATAAAAAAATCATTCCTTTGGGCCTCACTAAAATAAAATGACTGGCCTAAATAATTTATAGATTCTATTTAGCTGAAAATCATTGACCCTTTCTTTGACGTTGTAATTGAGTGAGGTAGGAGGCAGGGTTGAGTGTGGTTAAGGACACAGTTCTGGTTTTTCATATTGATCCTACACCTGTGTAATTGTGTGACTCTAGGGAAGTATACCTCAATTGTTGTCTTTTTAAAATGGGGAGAATGGTATTTGCCTCACAGGGATGCTGTCAGGATTAAATGGTCCTAGTAAAAATGCTTAGAACAATGCCTGGCACATAGTAGTTGTTCATTAAATGTTACCAGTCATTATTCTTATTGCTATTGTTTGTAAAACACCATGGTAAGTGCTCTTGTGAATACACACAAAGGAGTCACCACAATTGAAATGGACTTTAAAAAATGGGTATCATCGGTCTAGTCAGTATTCACTTGTGCTGGCTGTTATATAAAAACTTTATTGTAAGGATTTAACAGATAATGTTAGGGCTGTTGTGGGCGGGGTTCTTCGGGAAATAGGTGCTGAGATGGAGTTTAGGATGCGGGGCATTTATTAGAGAGTTAGATTAGGATCAGCGCCAACGGAAGGGAGGCAAAGGCAGCAAGATTGGGTGGAAGGAGGAGTTGAGCTCTGGGCAGTCCCAGTAAAGGCTTAGCTGGCTCCATGGGACACTCTGGAATTTAGGGATGTCTTTCAGAGTTGTCCCAAGTTGGAGCAAAGGGCCCCGGCCTTTCCGCACCCATACTGATCAATCATGGCTGCGGACCACCCCTGGAAGGCAGTGTGACCCAGGTCGAGGCAGCTTTCTTCAGTCTTCATAGAGGGTGGTCTTCCAGCAGCACTGCTGGAGCAGGGGGAGTGAGGCCTTCCTTCCTGAAGGGGAGCCTAGTGGCTCATCACTGTGTCCCCACAGTGCCCTGGGACTGAGAACAACATTAAGCCAGTCCTGCCGGTGTAGAGCTGGGAGGTTAGGAATGGAGGCCGCTCTGCTCAATTCTCAGAGGTTGTGGGGGGTTTGCCTCTCCTTCTCTCTGTTGCATTCTCCTAAACACCAGCTTCTACCACTTGCTCACTTTGCAAATGTCCCAAGATGGCCACCAGCCCAGGGGCTGCACGGCTTTAGGTTCCAGTGCCCATCATCACTGACCCTAACACTTGTGTCTTAATTCAAACGTTTGTGAGAGAGAGAAAAGCTGGCTGGCTTTGATCAGCATGTGAGTGGACACCTTCTCTCCATCTCCAGCTTGGATCACTGCTCATTCTCAGTCCAGTCACTGGAGGTGGGAGGTGGGATCATGGTGTACCTCCACTTCCCAGGCGTTGTGGCCCAGTCAGGCACTGTACATATATACCTGTGGGACACTTAACATGGATCTATTGAGCACCTCTGGAGTGCCAGGCAGTATTCAACGTATGGAGGATACTGTCACAAACCCAACAGACAGCAGTCGCTGCCCTCAGAGAGAGTACATTCCATTTGGAGTTGAGTGACTGTGGAGCAATCGGTAATACCTGACCAAGGCAAGGCTGGCGTCTAGAACAGCATCTTCTTAGGGCTCATGTGGAGTTGTTGGGAGGATGGAGCGCTCCTCTCAGGACCAGATTCTGTCATTGTCTTCACTCTCTCTGCAAACTCATCAGTTCCCTTCCAACTGCCCCCTCACCCATTGCTTCCTTCTCCTTCCAAACCTGTCCTGTACTCAAGAACAGCAACACCTTTTCTTGCGTCTGCTTTCCTTCAAGCGCCTTGCTGGCGCCCTCAGACAATTCAACCCGACTGTGTCCGACAGCCACCTCCCTTTTCCCTGTTGCAGTGGACTTCACAGTTGTCCTCACAGACCTGGAGGCTGAAGGTGACCCATGGCTCTGCTCTTTCCATCCTGCCAGTTGTCAAGCCATTTGGAGTCTGTTTCTCACATCTGTCTCCTCTTCTCCGAACAGTTCTGGCAGGATTTTCTTAATTGCTCCTCTTGGCTTCAGCCTCTCTTTTCCAGCCCATCTCATTAGTCAGCAGACTAATATTCCTGAAATGCACTCCTGATGTCATGTTCTTTGACTCAATATTATCTTCTCGATGAAGTTCAGCCTCCTCTTCTTGGCATCTAAGGACTGCCTTGATCTGGCTCCAACATGTCTTTCCAGCCGATGTTGCACCTTTTCCGTGTTGTGACCCAAGCATCCAGAATGAACCACCAGGTGGGTTTCAGGCCTCCTACCTCCACGTCTTTCCTTCCCTCTGAAGACCTTTCCCCTATTCTCCTCCTTCTGTGACTCACCTTTCCTTTTGGAAGCCCTGCCTGATCCACTGCACCAGATACGGCCGTCACGCCCTCATCGGAACTCCTTAAATTCTGTCTGAATCTCACTGCCACCCCTTACCATTTGTTAACTATATTGCAGGCCATTCCACAGATATTTTATCTGCCTTGCTCGGTGGCTGAGCTTGAGGTGACTTCCCCAAACCAGCCCAGAAAAATACATAATCTAAACAAAATTAGGGCCTTGCTATTCTCAACTAGCTTCAAGACAGTTCCCCCAGTGTCTGCCCCCAACAGACTGCCACCTGCAGGCTCTGCCTGTATAGAAAGTCTGGAGTTGCCCCAGTTTCTACCAGACCGGAGGTCTTCGAGGACAAGATCCTCTTCCATGGCATGTGGTTGGGGCTTGCAGGATGTGGCCAGTTAGGGAATACTCGCTGGCTGAACTAATGAATGGATTTGGATGAATGAATGCCACAACATACAGCCTCCTCTGGGATTTTCTGTTTCCTTTTTTTCTTCATAGAGATGAGGCATATGGGGGGTAGGCAAAAGTAGGTTAATAATACTACTAAACACAATAAATAAATAATAACATAAGAGTAAGCTCTGTGTTTCACGTACTCACAACTATGAATCTGCTTTTGCCCTACCCTGTACTTCTGCCCACTCCCGCTGGCTGCTTTGGAACAGTGCCCGAGATTCCAGCAGTAAGTTTTCCTTTCCTGATTCAGGTCCCGTGTGAGTAACAGCAAAGAACCTGCAGCTTTAGGCAGGTAGCAAATGTCCCTTACAGTTGAGAAGCAAGAACTCCTCCTGCTGTGCCCAGAAGGCTGTCCCCAGGCACTGACCCTCTAAGCGTGCACTGAATTGTTCTGTGGCCTTTGCCTTCATTTCTTCATCTGCGCATAGAAAAGGTTCCTGGATTTGCTTGGCTTTGAAAATAAATATGGAAAAAGTACCTGGAGTGATATTTAGGTCCTCCTGGTGCTTGCCTCTCTGGACTCCCTTTTCCTGCCCCACCTTACTTCTGGGCTCCAGCCAGCCAGTTCCCTACCTCATCAGGCCTTTGCCAGGCTGTGTCTTCTGCTGGGAACGTTCTCTCTGACAAGTCCTTCCTAACTCATTGGCCTTTAGATTTCCACTTAGATATCATTGCTTCCAGGAAGCCTTTCCGACTGCCCATCATCCACACTTGTCTCAGTCAGGTTCACCTGCCTGGTGCCCCCGCTGCACCCTGTACTTGCCCTACCTCTGTTCCAGCTTTCATCTGTCTGTCCATCCTGCTCCTGGTCTGCACATTCCATGAAGGTAAGACAGGGTCTATCTTGCTTACCACCATATTCCCAGTGCCCAGCACAGTGCTGGACACATAGTAGGCACTCAGCAAATATATTGAATGATTGGATGGGGCCATAAATGGATGGACGTGTGGGTAAATGGATGAAAACAGGTGCTATGTATCTGTTAGCCACTGCTCTAGAATTGTGCGTGACAAACAGCCACATAATCTCAGCAGCACTGGGTAGCAAGTGTTAATTGTGCATGCATCTGGAGTTTTTGGAGGTCAGTGGGGCAACTCTGTTGTTCTTGGCCAGCCTTATTCATTTGTCTGAGGTTGGCTGCTTTTGGCTGGAGTGACTGGGGCAAGTAGGGCAGTGCAGCTCCACTCCTTGTGTCTCTTACCTCCCACCGGGCATGTGCTCCCGGTGATGGCAGGGGTAAGAGCATGTGGAAATGCTCAGGGTTTTGGGGGCCCCCACTGGAACCAGCACACCACCTTCCCTTGGCCAGAGCAAGTCATAGGTCCACCCAGATTCAAGGGGTGGGGAAATAGACTTCTCTTTAGTGAGAGAGGAACTATAAAGTCACATGACAAAGACTGTGGGTACAAGGAAGGGCTGAAGAAGTGTGGGTTTCTTAATGCAATTAAGCTGCCACGCTGGGCATCAGAACTCCTGGGTTGTATTTCACAACTAACTGGGGCCTTAGGGAAGACACCTTTGTCAAATGGGTGTATGAGCTTCAGTTTCCTCACCTGGAAAACGGGTCTGATTGGTCCTATCCGCCCATCTCACATAAGGACAAGGAATTTAGTTGTTCTTTTCTTCAGCCCACACTCAGAGTTTGGGGAGGATCATAAGCTGCGAAGTGCTGTGATGTGGGAAGCAGGATCGCTCCTCCATGGGCACTCACCCAATAGGACCAGCAAGGAGTGTGGACAGTGGGGAGAGGGGGTGGCGGGACAGGAACCCGCCTGCTGACCCCGCATCCTGGACTTCCCACATCTCAGGTTCTCCATTGTGAATTAGGTGCTGTTGTGGGGTCTAATAAATAATGGATGTAAATGGGTTTTGAAAAGTGCCAAGGGTTTTGTGGTTATGAGGTATTGTTAGATACAGTGCCACCTTGGCCAAAGTAGCTATTTGACAAGCCTGGCTTGACCACGAGGCACTTCCTCAGTCTCCCCAGGAGATGAGATAGTTGGGAGCAAATTGTTCTGTAAAGATGTTTCCATAGCCCAAGAAAATGATGAGCAAGACTTATTTGGTACTTCTTTTCGTCATGAGCACTGTGAAGGTTGCCTACAAAATTACTGGTGATTGTACCCAAGGTTCTTCTGTCTGCTTTCTGCCCAGGGAAGAGAAATCCCAGGGTTGGTGCTTTCCCGGGGGGCATTTTCTCTTTCCAGTCCTACCTGGTCACCCCTCAGAGAAAAGTCTGTGTTTTTGGAGGTGAAGCAGGCATCACAACATTTCTGAAATGCTGATTTGAAGTTCACTTGGGCGCTCCAGCTAAACTGTATCCGGGGACATTTCTCCCACTGGCTTTGGAGGAAAACACCTGTCAGAACAACAGTTCCCCTCTGGCTCTGGAGACAGTCACGGGGGTGGAAGGTGGGGCTTGGGGTCTTTCACACCAAACTCCGAAAATCGAAATCGGAGTGGTTCGAAAGATAAGTCTTTCAGGGTGGGAGGGAGAGGCCAGAGAACGGCAATCCATTCTCAGGGCCTGGGCGCCCCTCAGAGCCTGCAAGATGCTGGCTCGCACCATGTCATCTGTTTTTGTGGTTCAAGTGCAGGCTGCATTCCTTTCTTTCTGAGGCTTCACATCTCTCCTGAGGCCGACGCTCTGGCTGGCTGTGTGGAAACACCTGGCTCAGAGAGCGTCCGACTCCGAAGTGCAAAAGGAAGCGCTCGAATGCTTCTCGTCACAGCGCATTGTTATTTTTCTGTTCTCTCTCTCATGAATCATTGTGCCTGGAATCTTTCTGGGAAGGGTTTCTCTGGCTAATGATTCTGTCCCTAGAACTGGGGACTCTGGCGTGCTGGTGAGCTGTATGCCGAGGAAGCTGAGATTCAGGGGGAACAAGCCTCATTGGGCTCTCGCAGTCCTGGGCTCAGTTTCTGGCTGCAGCAATGCCAGCTGTATAGCCTCTAGGGGCTCATCCACTGAACCTCAGTTTCCCCATCCACAGGCTCCTCTATTGCGGTTGGTCCGTGTTAGATGAGAGCAGGTGAGTGAAACTGCCATACACGGGTGGGTTTTGAATCTGATTCAGCACCAGTCCACACTTGGCCCCTCACCCCACTTCTCTGGTGGCTGCTGCGACCCCGTGTTCATGTCCTCTGTGGAAGGGGAAATCCAGACAGGGGCCTGGCAGTGTCCGACTTCCAGAAGGTCTCTGACATGTGCCCTGAACAAGTCTGCTTGTGCTGTAGTTGACGTCCACCTCCTGCCAGGCACCCACAAGTGAGGCATTGTCTCCTTGCCCTGCTGGGGTGCCCTAGGGGGATCACCACTTCTGTTCCAGGACCTAGTCCTGATGCTCTTTGAGCTGCATCTTCTCAGGTGCCACTGTGTTCTCTCTGAGGCATCCCTGTTCTAAGCCAAAACGTGGAAGAAACCCTTCCCTCCCACTCTGCTAAGCTTTGTCACAAAATCTCACGGTGCCTCTCATGGCATGTCTGAATCGGGCTTAATGTATGAGTAGGAGTTTACTGGCTGAGGAGTAAATGTAATGCATATTTTACTTAGAAGCTACCTCTTCTCCCAGACTGACTTCCTTTCCCCAGAGATGCTGCTGGGGCTGTCTGCCCTGCTCCTCCAATCTCAGCTGGAGCCAGGGACTGGCTGCATTGAGACAGCAGCAGCACATGCTGCCTTCATCCCTCCAACTGTAACTATAGGACTCTGGGCTGGACTGTAAAGGCTGTGTGTGGCCTCTATTACTAGAAACTTAGCACTTGAAATTGGCCTTGTGGTACCACAAGGCTCAGGGCTCTTGAGGAAGTTAGTAAACCAGGGTTTGTCATCATGTTAAATGCCTGCCTTGTGAAAGGAACTTTATAAATGCCTCTCAATTGCCTCTCCCTGCCACCTGACTGTGGTATCACAGATAGCCTCCTGAATTGTTTCCTTAGGTCCTGTCTCCTCCAATGACAATTCACCTGTCCCACATGCTGCCATGAGGCTTTTCTATAACACTGGCGTTGGGGTAAAGTCTAAGCCCCTGAATGTGGCCTTTGAGGCCATTCACCATCTGGCCCCAAGGAACCCCTCCTACCTGAGCTGCTCCTGCCTACTCCAAACTTTTTCACTTGTAGCCCTGCCGAACCCTTTGCCTGTCCCCAGTTATGCCATGGGCTTCCAGACCTTGGCCTTGGACCACTCACTTATTCCTGCTGCCTTCACTGCCCTCCCCTCAACTATCTGAACTTCAAGGCCAGGCTCAAGTGCCAAACGAAGCCTCTCTGATCACTTTGGCCTGTACTATCTCCCCTGCAGAGGTCCCTGCTTCCTTCTTAGGGTACATATAAGAAGGAAATGTGCACACCCCTCTTCAAGCTCACTGTGATGTTGTAATTTTTGTGTGTGTTAGTCTCTGCTGAATTCCTCAAAGGCAGGTCCTGTGACATCACTGTAGCTCAATCCTTCTGTCTGCAACAGAGCCTGCAGATGCTAATGAATGCATGTCTAATATGGAAATAGGAAGTCAGATATGAATTGGGTCATCCATGCCTTAGGAGGAAGGGGGGTTTGCATATTTGAGTGAAACATAAAGTATATAACATGGAGAGAAAGGAAGAATTTATGAGATGTCTAAGACTAGGTATAAGCAAGAAAATTTTTATCTCCTTTCTGAGCATTCTGAAAGGCTTGCTGGAGTTGAAGATAAATATTTTGACTTAAGAAAAAGACAGAAGGAGAGGGAGGGGGTGGGGGGAGAAAGGAAGAAAGAAAGAAAGAATACATGGGCATGAATAAGAATAAATTTTTCAGATTTAAACGTGTATAATGTATATGTAACATTACTGAATATTCAGGCACCATGTCAAGCACTTTACATGCATGATCTCATTTAATGCTCTTAGCAACACCATGAAGCAGTTATTCAGTTTCTCGAACCCATGACCTGAACATAAATAGAAGTTAGATGGGATAGGAAGGAGAAGTGGAGAGAAGAGAAGGGCATTTCGAGTAAAAGAATAGGAAGTACAAAGGCCCTGAGGCAGGAAAGAACTTGGTATGTCCAAGCACCAGAGAGAAGGCTGGGTGGGGGCTAGAAGATAATAAGCAGGGGGCAGATGAGGCCGTGGAGGCATAAAGAGACTGCATCATGGAGAGTCTTGTTGGTCATATTAAGGCTTGGGCTATTATCCTAAAAGCATGTTAACATTTCCGCCTTTATCCTAAAAGGGATGGCAATCCATCGAAGGATTTTAAGCTGGAGGTAGAGAGTGGGAACGTGCTGGTGTCAGCGTGAAATAGATTTTTAGTTTCCAAAGAACAATTGATTTGAAAATTTTGGAAGGGGGTCAAAAGTGTGGGCACTGGTTTAGGGGCTGTTTCGGTTATTCAGGCCAGAGATGATGGGCACTTTCACTAGGTGGTGGAAGTGGACATGGAGAGAAATGGCTGAATTTAGAAATGTTGGGGCAGGAGAATGGAAAGGACTCAGCAATGGATGGGTCGGAGGCGTGGAGGTAATGGAGAGGTAAGGCGATAATCAGTTTCCAGGTCAAGCATACAGGGGAACAGAGGTTCCATTCCCTCACAGAGGGAATATATGAGTGGCAAGTTCAGAAATGGGGGGCATCTCATGAGCTCAAGGATTGGTGGAATTTCCTGGGATAAATGCTGCCTTCGATGATCACTAAGGTCTTTAGAATTTCTGAAAGCAGGAGCTGATCCAGACTGCCACCATTCCTCGTAGTGCTGTGTCCCTTTCCTATGGGGAGCAGGAGACTCAGCCTTGTAATGATTGTACTTTGGCCCACAGTTCCTCGTCCTTCGAAAAGACACTGAACAGGAATCAGCATCACTGGCATCTGTCTCTGCTACACTCCTTGTTGATATTTTATATACCTCATACCATGAAGTAGTTTCAGGATCCAACAGTCTTGGTCCTGGAAAGTGGAAAGCAAAATTAGATGACGTTTTATCCATTCATTTCCCCAATAAGCCAACCCACAGCGACCTCATTTATTTAGGAAGGAGAATGTATGTGAATTGAAAAGATGGAACAGGCAGTGCTTCGGAAGTTACAATCTGTTATTACAGTGTTCTTGCCAGGACAGACTGCACCAGTCAATGCACCTCAGTGTAAGGGAGAAATTACTAGAGACCAAGAGAAGAGGAAGGGGAAGAGCTAGGGGCTGGAGTTCATCTCCACGCTGTAGGTGGGCACCTTGGCTGGAGGTGACAACCTGATATATGCCCAAACAGGCCACAGAGGTGTGTTAGACTAAAACATTGCTCGTTTGGTTGATCTCTAATAACATCGTGATGTGGAAACAGACCTTAGTCCAACGACCCCACTATCTCTGGAATTTGGGGCCCAGAACTTGGTTCTCAGTAGGACCACAACAGCAGTCTGCTAACCAACTGACCAAGAGCTTGAAGCTATCTACCCCAAGCCTCATGAACGTCAATAAATTTTATATGTGTGTATATGTATCCAGAAAGTATCTACCCATGTAATAGGAAAAATAGAGACATTTATTGAAGAAGCTATAAGATACAAGAAACACTGTACATAGGACAGTGATGCTTCAGCCCCCTTCAAAGTAGGCACCTTAGGACCTCACACAGTTCTCCCAATTGTCATGAGCTGCTCCATCATATTTTCCTGAACCTCACTGACAGTCTGAAATCTCTACCCTCTCAAGGGTAATTTTAGTTTTGGGAAAAGTCAGAAGTCGCAGGGCACCAATCCTGGGCTGTAGGGGGCTGAGTCACCTGGGTGATTTGATATTTCGCCCAAAATCTTTTCATGAGACATGTGATGCATGAGTGGGCGTGATGTCATGATGAAGCTGCCAATCACCAGTTGCCCATAGCTGTGGCCTTCTGAATCACCTGAATATTTTCCGTGGAGGAATGTTCAAGCTTAATAGAAAATTTGATGCAGATTCACTGCTCTACTTTCTCAGTCATTTTGAATGTGATGGCCACACAGTAACACATGCTCCCTCGATGGCATCTACTGGCCCCACTGACGAGTACAGTGAAGTTGTCATTGTTCACACATGTGTACATTCCAGCCCACTCTCCTTAGCTGCCAGGTTACACCTATGTTGCACAAACCATTCTTGTTATATTAACAATGGCTGGACTTTTTATGGACAGATGACTGTGTGTGTGTGTGTGTGTGTGTGTGTGTGTAAAATGTATATTATTCCCCAAGCAGGACATAGAAAAAAAATCACTACTCCATACTGCCAATGGTAAGATAATAAACATGAGGTGTTTTTTCCCTTTGGTAATAACACCCAAGACATGACTTATTAGCTTGGCAGGGAGTTCCACATCACATTAAAAGGACAAATAGATTTATACTGGGGTAGTAAGTGCACACTCTGAGCCCAAGCTGTGAATGGTTGGATTCCAGCCTGAGCACTGAAATTCGCTAGCACCCTGGGAGACAGGCTGGGTCTGCTAAGGGAGCTGCAACCTTTCCCTCTTCGGTTAATCTCGTGTCAATATTGCAGTCAGCAGACAGCAGAGATGCAAGCAACAAGCTTTGGACTCCTATAAACTAATAATAATGATACCATGACAAAGAGTCACACCTGTTTGTAAAACTTTTTACTCTTTATCAAACTCTTTCATATCTGTATTTCCTAATTTGATTTTACCACATTCTTAGGCAGGTGTCATTATTCTCAGTTTATGGGTGAGGCTGATGCCTTGAGGCAGAGCTGGAACTGACCCAGAACTTATTTTTTTGTCCATGTTTGAGTGTGACATAGAGTCACCACACCGTAGCATGCACATTATTGGTGCTCAGGCTTGTAGCCTGCTATTAAGCCATTAGGCAACTATAATAATTTTGTATTTTTTTCCAAGGCTTTTCCTGAAAGTTTTCTAGACTTAGCATTTGAGAAGGCACTTCTCTGAATTCCCTTTTGCATGTCTTGCTGTACTTCATCTATCCTCAAAGGCATGGAGGGTCTCCGAAGTTTCTCTTGCTGGTTCACCTGTGGACATGAATTGAAGATGTAATTATTAATGACTTGCTCGATGTGTATGTAAAAAGGAAACCCCTTCAAATAATTAGGCTCTACTCGCTGATCTTTTTGAAAATTTACACACACACATGCACACACAAAATACACCTGAAATCAGACCCTCTTTGTTTCTCCTTCTCTCCTTTCCAAAAATCAATTGGCAAAAATCTGCCAAGTTGCCAGGATGAGGTAATGGGCAATAACTCACGTGGTTTTCAGGAACATAAATCACTCTGCCTAATGTAGTGCGTTTGCATCCTGTGGCAAGCTTTCTGAGCAGTAGCTGCAATGTGCATAAAATATTGGGGCTTCACTGTGGCCTTGGATATTCTTCCATGTGGCATTCCCATCAGAAGGTCAGGGAAATTCATCCTGCATCCTATTACCGTCAGGTGAACACACACATGGCCGGAGGCACCTTCTCAATAAACATGAGCAGCTTTTGCCGGGGCTGTCATTGCAGCATGAGTTAATAGGGTCAAGGTGAGGACAGCTGTTGGGGGTGGGGGCCTCCCTGCCCTGGGTGTGAATCCAGCAGGACTGGCACTAGCTAAAGTGACATTTGCTGGTAGGGTTTTCCAGACTCATAAGCTTGAGGTTTACATATTGCTTTTGTTTAGCAGATAGAGTAATAACATTAAAGAGTGGATTTGAATGTATTTGGTCAGATTCGTGTTCTCTGTATTGTTCTATACCAGGTCTCTGATCACATTTTTGGTACCTGTCTAACACCCGGGATTATGCGAGGTTGTCAGCCTTACAGGAGATGTTAGCTTACTGTGACCCAACCATGGCCTTGCCAGGGCCACTGATTCTGAGCATTTAAATTTTTTCTTGCCTCTCTCCATATTAGAGAAGTAATGCCTATTATATAGAAGATTTGAAAAATATAGAAAAGACAGTGATTAGTACAGGAGTTGGCAATATATGGCCAAATCTGTCCCATTGCCTGTTTTCGTAAAGTTTTATTGAAACGCAGCCATGTGCATTCATTGCCATACTATCTTGTGGCTACTTTTGTGCTATGAGGGCAAAACCGAGTAGTTGCAACAGAGACTGTATGGCCTGCAAAGCCTAAAATATTTACCATCTGGCCCCTTACAAAAAATTTGCCAAGCCCTGGCTTAACACACAGATGCTTAGTAAATATTTAATAAAGAAATGAATCATCTGTAATCCTACTACCTGGAGATAACCATGATGAACATTTTGGTGTATATTCTTCAGTTTTTTTCTCTGTGTATAAATAGCTATATTTATATTTTGGGAGGACTAAACCATACATCCTATTTTTGTAATTCTCTTTTGTCATTTGACTATATATTATGGATATTTTTCCAAAGATGTTTACTATTTTACATGATTTTAAAGCTGCATAGGAGTTTGTTGTATGGATATGACAGTTATGTTGTGTCTAATTTTTCACTTTTGTAAACAATATTGTGATAAGTGTCCTTGAACATACATTTTTGTGTATGCCTCTGATCGTGAATTATTTCATCTCATATTGCTAATTTGTTTTCCACCTAGATATACTTTGTCTTCCCAGTACATTGGGAGTTCCCTGTGGGGAGGGATCTTATTGTATCATGTTTCCATCTCAGCTCCTCCTGCCCTCTAAGACAGATACAGTAGGCCGGCAGTAAGTGCTTGTAGCACATGTGATGTCAACATAATGTCCCGCTCCTCCCCTCTGATTGTCCAGACCGCCAAGTCCTGCTTCAGCTCTCTCTGCCTTCATGAGGCCTCAACCGAGTCTTTAGCACCCATGGTTCCCCCTCCTCTGGTCATCTGACTTTCTGTATCATTCACTGCTTAAATCATATTCTGTAATTCATTAGAACTTTCAAAGTGCACATTGCATTAGTTTCCTATGGCTGCTGTAATAAATGGCCACATACCTGGTAGCTTAAAATAATACACATTAATTCTCGCATGTTCCAGAAGTTGAAAGTCTGAAGTCAGTTTCACTGGGCTAAAATTAAGCAGTAGACAGTGTCTCACTTGCTCTTCCCAAAGACATTAGGGGAGAATTCATTCCTTGCCTCTTCCAAATTCTGGTGGCTGTCAGCATTCTCCGGCTTGTGGCCACATCATCAGTTTCTGGCTCCCTGCTCACAGTGCCTCCTCCTCTTCCGTCTGTGCCAATCTCCTTCTGTCTCTCTCCTACAAGGACACTAGTGATTACACCTAGGATCCACCTGGGTAGTGGGGATAATTCCTCACCTCAAGACCTTTAACTTAATTACATCTGCACAGTTCCTTCCTGTCAGTCCAGGTAACATTCACAGCCTCCAAGGATTCGAAGCTGAATATCTTTTGGGGGTCGTTTTTCACCCTACCACATACATCATTTCATTTTACGGGTTAATTGATTCATTCAAAAATACTTGTGAGGAACCAACTTGGTGGCAGGTGCTGGCACTGTGCTAGCTGTCTTTTGTCATAACAGGGCAGAAAGGACTTGAAGATAAATAACTGCAGTCAAAATAGCTGAGCACTGGCCAAGCAGCCAGGAGACCCAGGTTATAGTACCAGAGTGAGGCTCTCTGTTCCTCAGTGTCTCCTTTATGAATGAAGGGGTTGGACCAACCACCATTTCCTGAGCGGCAGAGCACCACTGTTGGTACATATGGAGGACGATTTTGGGTGGTTCGCAGAGACGAAACTAAATAGCACTGACTCACAGAAATAGACGGTTATCTCCTCTTTAACCCTCCTTCAACCCTTCTGATTACCTTCCAGAGAAAGTTCGCCCTTTGGTTCTAGCATGCCTTAAACACTCTCTATAATACTTGCCAAACTCCTTTTATCGAATCGAAAGCAGGTTTCAGGCTCCAGAGTCTAGGTAGAATTTAATAACATTATTTTGTGTTCATTGTATTTATATTTAGTTACTTTCCATTAATGGTGATTCAGGTTTTTTCAGCTACAACAACACTACGAATTATTTGATGTAAAAAGCAAGGTGATTTAAAGAATTATATTAAATTAATATAGAGCAGATGGTTTTAGAGAGGACACATTGTGAAAATGGCTCTAAAGTTTGGGAAACACTTAGATCGCAGGTGATGAACGCAAGGCCCATGGGCCGAATCCAGCCCTCTACCTTCTTTTATCCAGCCTGGCACCTTGTTTCTACCCGGCGACAGCACTGAGCTCTCACTTAACTGTTAAGTAGTAGCTACGTTTATACAGTCCTAAAATTACATTCAGCTCTTTGAAGGCAACAGCAAGGCTGATGTGGCCCCCAGTGAAAATGAGTTTGACACCCTGACTTAGATATTTCCAGGCTGGTCCCAGTTCTCTGACTTCTATTTTAGTTCTAGAAGCATGGTAGGCTTGAAAACATAAAAAGAAGCATTCTCATCAGAGGACGCAGCTGGAAATTCAGCCTTAATGAATCCTGATCTCTTCCTATTTAAATGCATCTGATCCTTCAGGGGCCATTGGGCAGCGAAGCTGTGAATATTAATATTGTGTTGAAATTGATCACAGCCCATTTTAGCTCAGAGCTTCTCATAGGAGGAGGCGTGGCCTTATTCTGACCCTTCTTTGCATTTCACCAAACATCAGGAATGCAGGGAGGGACTTCTGACTTCTGTATCAGAGGGAGTGGCTATTATAAGGACATGGCACAGGTGCTGTGGGGAAACCCTCTCCCCAACCCACTCTGCTTTCCTCTTTCTGCTCAAGGGAACTGGTTTAGCAATCCAGGTTGGGTCCTCAGGGGGCTATGGGGCTGGGTCTGTGCTTTTGGACCTGGGTGGAAAGTGGGAATCTCCTGTCTCCCATCTCTTCAGCCGTGAATGTGTATCCAATGCTAATTCTCTGGTGTGTTTGGAATCATATCATCTTCTCTTACTTAGAGAAAGGTATTTCTGGTTGACAGATAGCATCAACATTATCATTATTAAATAACTCTTATTTTTTCAAAACACTAGTCCATATACTGTGCTTCCTTTTGGGGGGAGGGAGCAGTGGTGGGAAGTGGAGGGGGAAATGCAATCATTCCACCCAGCTTCTTCCCAGCATATGTGTTTCCCCACCCCCAAGAAAGTTGGAAGCATATAAAGTTTGTTCAAGGATGTCTCAGGAATTGAAGTGCTTTGGTTATCTGTGCTAAGCCTGGTCCTTGCAACTCTGAGTAATTGTGAGTTGGCTAAAGACTGACTGTAAAAACTTGGCTACCTTGGTATGGTACATGTGGCAGGTACACAGGAACCATTCCTGGCAAGAGGAACAAGATTTGGAGCCCAAAGACTTCTTAATGTTTAGGTGAAATTAGGCAAGTCACTTCACCTCTCTGCCTTAGTGTCCTCCTCTGCAAAATGGGATGACAGTGTAGCTCTCTTAAGGCTGTAGCTAATGTTCACTGCTTTGCTTAACAAGGGGACGATTTGCAGAAGCACTCAGTGCCATATTGTCTGCTTTTATTCCCTCCATTTTGCAGCTGAGAAACCCAAGGCCCAGGGAGGTTGCTGACTTGCTGAATATCACCCAGCTAACAAGCTTCAAGGCCAGGCTCTGGACTCATCAAGTTTGAATTCTTGGCATCACATCATCCAGCCACCCATTTTAAAAGTCCCTTGCTGGGGCTTATTGCCTCTGGTCCATGGGATCAGAGCTAGACCAGGGCAGTGTCTGTCAGGGTCAGGCCAGTCGAAATTGGAATCTTGTGATTCAAGCAGGTCCTTTCTTTTATCATGGGCCTCAATTTCCCTGTCTGTAAATGGTGTGATAGCCACTCCCTCCCCACAGCCCTCTGAGGTCAGAAGAAATGAAGGCTTGGTCAAGATTAATAAAGGATGGACTGATGCCATCGGTTAGGGGTCCTTGGCCTAATCAGGGAGACAATAAAGCTTCCAGAAACTGCTGGCATGTGCAGAGAAGATGTACGGAGCAGCTTGCCTCCAGATACCAGGCTGGCTCCACCCAGCGTGGAGGCAGCAGAGACAGTGGCTGCCATAGCTGGACAGGCAGTGGTTGCTGGGTTGCCTGGGAAATGGCGGGTGGCAGCTGTGTCTGGCCTGGCAGCTGGTGCCCTCCCGAGAGGCAAGAGGCATGGAGTCTGGGAACCCTTGGGGCACAGGTCCCCCAACAGTCTCTTCACATACTGGAGGCTGGGAGAAGGGGAGGGGATGCATAGCCTTTTGTGTAGGTCCCAGAGAAGAAATGGAACATGGGCCCAGGCTTGCAGGGAAAGGGGGGAAGGAGGAGGGGACCCAGCCCAAGGGGTCAGGGGTGGAAATGGTCACAAGTGATTCAACCATCCTTGTGAGGTTGTGGACTGAGGGCATGAGACAGGCCTGGGAAACACCCAGCGTGCTCTGTGCTCACCCTGTGTGGCTACGGTGGCAGTGACGGCTCATTCCTGCTATTTACTGCTTATCTACTCTGTGCCAGGCATCACGCCAGGTGCTTGATATGCATGCCGTCTCTCTTTTGACAAACCTATCAGGAAGGTATTATTATTCCCCATATTACAGATGAGAAAACAGACTTAGAAAGCTGAAGCGACTTCTCCAAAGTGGAGAAAACCAGGGTGGGAGTCCAGGCTGGGTGTCTGCATGTGAGCATGTGCCACCACCCTGCGAAAGCTGTTTGCTGAGGGTTTCCTAGGTGCCTGGCACATTACACATGTTATTACTAGTCTGAGCCTTGCAGCAACCCTGCAGGATGAGCAGAGTTACCTGCCTTCTACAGATGGGAAAACAGCTCAGAGAAAATGACTTGCTTGCCCAAGCCCTCCCCTGGCAGAAACAATAGTTCACCTTATGACAGCAGCTGGAGTCCAGACTCGGTGGGTGTATCTGCTCTGCCACACAACTTCCCTCCCCTTCAGGGAGGTGGGTGTTGGGCTGGTGGCAATGAGAGTCTCCATTAGTACGCTGTTCCAGGGGCCTCACAGACCCCATCAGGCTGTTTTTGTTGGAGGAGTTATACACAAGTTCTTAGTCATAAAACATGGGTGTCATCCCTGACTCTCAGGACCTTCTTTTCCATTTGAAGAGATGAAAAATGGCCACAAAAAGCAATAAGAATAAATTATAATTATAGCTAACGTATTAAGCCTCTAATACTGTGCTGTCCAATATAAGTTTCTGCAGTGCTAGAAATATTCTGTGCTATTTAATACAGTAGCCACTAGCCACATGTGCTTTCGAGCGCTTGAAATGTGGCAAGTGTGACTTAGGAAGATATTTTTTATTTTAATCAAATTTAAATAGCCACATGTGGCTTGTGGCTACTGCGTTGGATGGTGCAGTATTAAAATAGATGTAGCAGTGTACTGAGAGCTTTCTCAAATGATCATTTATCATCCTCACAGCAATACGAGATAGATTACTATCCTCTCCCTTTTACAGAGGAAATTGAGTCCCAGGATAAAAATGAGGAAACAAGCTTGCCTGGCTGAACATGTGGAAGGGCCAGGATTTGAACCCCCTTGGGCAGGTAAACCCAGAGCCTGCTACATTGTGTCACCAAGCTGATGTTTCCCTCCACCAGAGGAGGGCTTGAAGTCAAGGCCAGGATGTACTGGGATAGATATGATGGCAACCAGGACCAGTGAGAATGGCACCAAGATGACTGATGGTTGCAGGGTGGAGATAGGAGGTGGAGCAGGACTTGATCCCCGAAAGGGGAGGCACTGGATCCCACAGGGAAAGCACCTTGATGTGGACACTGGTAATCTTGGTTCCTGTCTGCACCTTACTACAGATTTGAGCCCTGGCTCTGTCACTTTCCAAGTGATACTGGGCAAATCACTGTGGCTCCTTGAGTCTCAATGGTTTCATCTATAAAATAGGAATGATAATAGTACCAGCCTCATTGGATATGGTGATAATCAGGCGTGACTGTGCATAGATGTGATGAGGCCCCGCCAGCTGTAACCTACCATACAGTTCATCCTCCTTGGTAGCTCCCGGAACTCTGCAGTGGGGAGGTTATACCAGCTGCCTCTGTGGAGCAGAGGGGCCAAATGCTCATGAGGTCCTGCTGTTTGGGATAAATATGGACTGTGAAAGTAGGGCCTCATCATCTCAAGAGATGTCAGAAAAGTTACCTTGTTCTCAGGAGCACCCGAGAATTAGAATTGGGTGGGGCCTGGGAAACTGTATTTGAAATTACTTTTAGGGTCATGCTCTGGCCTCTCTTTCTAACCCGGGAGAGCCATCTGCAGGCTTGGGACAGAGGCCTCTGGGGACAAGTCATTGGCATTCCTAACCGGTCAGACCTGTTAACCAGAGCTGCAGGCTTTGTATCAAGTTTCTGGCTTTGTCTGCCTTTCTTTTTTCTCTTTTTTATTATGGAAAATTTCAAACATTACAAAAGTAGAGAGAATAGTATAGCAAGCCTCCTCCCCATATCCATCACTACAATTACATTTCAACAATGAAGGCCAATCTTGTATTACCTATAATCCTACTACTCCCCAGCCCCCACTTCAAGGTTATTTTGAAGAAAATCCCCATAGGTCTTTTTTTAAGTAGTCCCTATGACCCTTTCATAAATTTCTGGTGGGAATCAAATGGTACCATTTCAGAAGAGGGCACTTTAGCAGTCTCAAAGTTCTAAGGCAGGTGCTTTTCGATGGCGGGCACTTCCACTTCACACAGGTGATGAGCCTGCACACGTGCAAAACGAAGCTCGTGTGTGGTTACTCATTCCAGCATTGTTGATGACAGCAAAAGATTATTTTTAAAAAATTCAGAGAAGAGGACTGGTTAAAAAGTTTTACAGTGGAATGCTATGGTGCTGTCAAAAGGAATGAGGAAGTTCTTTATGAAAAGATCTGAACTAATCTCCCGGATATAGTCTTGAAAGGTAAGGTATAGAACACTGTGAATGGTATGCTATAATACACATAAAAGAGAAGTAATATACTTGAAATATGCCATCATTTCTGGAAGGATGCCCACGAACCCGGTGATCTGGTTTCCTTGCTTCAGGGGACCAGGTGGTTGGTGGTCAAGGGTAGAAGAAAGACTTTTCTCTTTATACCCCTTTTTACCTTTTGAATTTTGTGCTAATTAAAAAAATTCCTGTACTTCCTATCTAAACAGAAAATTCTTTTTTCTATAAATCTAAAACTTCTTTTAAGTATATTAATTAAAAAAAAATTTTATCCAAATGGGTTGAAAAATTCTGTCCATACAAAAACTTGCACAAAATCTCACACAAAATATTCAATATTGCCAAAAAATTGGAAGCAACCAACATGTCCTTCAATAGGTGAATGTATATACTGAACATTAGTCCAGACAATGGAATATTATTCAGCAATGAAAAGAAATGAGCTATCAAGCCATAAAAACACATGGAGGAACATTAAATGCTTATTGCTAATTAAAAGAAGCCAGCTTAAAAAGCCTACATAATGTATGATTCCAACTGTACGATGTTCTGGGAAAGGTAAAATTATTGAGATAGTAAAAGATGAGCAGTTGCCAGGGCTTGGAGAGAGGAGGAAGGGAAGGGCGAACAGGCGGCGCACTGGGGTTTTTAGGGCAGTGGGAACACTCTGTATGACACTGTAATGGTGCATACATGCCATGGATTTGTTTAAACCCCAGAATGCAGAACACACAGAGTGTGCTCTAATGTAAACTGCAGACTTTTGTCACTAATATGTATCCATATTGTTCAGCAATTGTAATAAATACGCCACACCAATGCAAGGTGTTAATAATGGGGAAATGTGCAAGAGACAGAGAAGGAGTGTTTGGGAACTCTGTGCATTCTGGTTAATATTTCTGTAAACCTAAAACTGCTCTACAAGCAGTCCATTGATGAAAAAATACAATTCCTAACTACCTTGGATCTTCCTGCACCCTCTGCCCATGAGAGTGTGACTGTGAGAGGGGTAGGAGTGTGAGGAAACTTGTTCTCCCGTGATGTGGGTCGCCCTGGGTATTGCCACGAGTGGCGGGACCGACACAGGCACAGTGGTCTTTGGTGAGACTGTTGCTTGGAGAGTAAGCAGGAGCACTGTGAGGGGTGGACACGCAGGCTGTAGATTCTCGAGCTTCGAATGCCAGAGGAGTTTGGCCTTGATTCTGTAGACAGCAGGGAGCCATAGAGAATTTTATCAGTAGACTGACCTGGGGAGAGCTGTGCTGCAGGAGACCTGGGTTGCAGAATTAGTTCTGCCCCTTCTCTGGCACTCATGCCCCTGTCTGTTACCCAGGAGTCTGCACCAGGCCATCAAGGAGGTCATCTTCAGCTCTAAGGTTCTGAGATCAAAGCCTTTCTCCACTTTCCAAGACCTTCCTCCTCCCCGCCCCACCCCCTTTTTATTTTTCGACACCCAGTGTTGTGTGCAACTGCCCCCCTGGGGAAATGCCTGCTAAATGAAGTCTGTGCCTTGGGAGCACGTCTGTTTTATTTTATTTTTTTCACCCCTTTTGTAATCTTCAAGGAGAAAAACCAAATCTGTGCCTGACCCGAGGAGGAGCAACTTGCAGGGGAGTTAGCAAATAAAGAGATGGGTAATCAAATCCCCTCTGGGTTCCAGGGCACGGGCGGGCTGTGCTGGCACTCCTGCCAGGGCCCCTTCCCGTCAGGGAGACTTGACTCTGAGGCGGCCAAGCTGCTAGAGGTTCCAGGCATGACCCAGCCTCGAAGGCTCCAGCTGGTTGTGTGAATTGGGGGAGGTTTCTCTGCTCCTTCCAAATCAGCTCCTGTCATCACAGTGTGATTTATGAGCTTTTCCTCTAAAATATGAGAACATTGGCCCCTGATTGTGTCCTGGAGTGGAGAGAGGCAGTGTCTGCAGCATTTCTAATAAATGCTATCTCTTCGGACCACCATCTTGTTACAGAAAAGATGCAAGAGGTTGAATACAGATAGATCATGGCTTTTCTAAAAAAAATTATTTATTTATTTATTTATTTATTTATTTATTTATTTATTTATTTATAACACAGACTCAGTCTAGTGAGGTGTCAGGGAGGGGGGTCATTGCTCCCATCTGAAGGCTCTGGGCTCGTCAGTCGCCATACACCAGCTGTTAAGGCCAGAGGCTACTTTCCTCTGAGCCTCCACATCTTCATCTATGGGGAAGAGGTGGGGGAACACTCGTAGCTCCCACTTATAGGGGATGCTGTGCAGATCGTGTGAGATAAATATCTGAAGAGCTCAGCCCCAGGCCTGGAAGCGATGGTGTGCTCCAGAGGTGCTAGCGATTATTAGGATTATTATGAGCCTCAAATAGTGGATGGTCTAAAAGTAATTTGGAAAATATTTGGAAAGCATTTTTATAATTATGTGTTGATACGGCAGGTCTTGTACTCGGAATGATGGCATCTGAATCCAGTTCAACAAATAGGCCATGTCATAGGTGTACCTGTAGAATTTGTTACAGTTCCTAGAACGAAATGTGGCCTTGGACAAGTTTCTGATCTTGGCTTACACAGAGCCTTGGTTTATTCATCTGTACAAATGGATAACAATATTCACAACTTATATATGCTGTGTGTGTTTGTGTGATATGTGTTGTGTGTGGTGTGTGTTATATGATATGTGTAGGGGATGTGGTATGTATATGTGAGTGTGTGTGGTATGTGTGGTATGTATGTGCATGCTGTGTAGGATATATGAGTATTTTTGGGGTGTGTTTTATGGTGTGTGTATGTGTGTGTGGTGTGTGTGAGTATGTGTGGTGGGTGTGAGTGGGTGTGAGGTATGATATGTGTCTGTGGGGGGGGTGTGTGTGTTTGTGTTGGGAGAGACTCCCATAATTACAACACTTAATGTCCTTGGATAAAAGTGCCTGGTAAAGGTAAATAGTAATTTGCTAGACAGATATTTATATCCTGATGACCCATATGTGCTGGGAGAATCCACCCTCAGCGCTTAAATTTCGTGTGAGGAGCTAAGGCAGATAAGACACACATACCCGAAAGAATTAAAAAGCAGCATGAGATGCTCTGAGAGTAACTGTAAGTTCCCCGAGAGTTCAGAGGAGGGTCACAGAGGCTGAGCTGTCCAGACTTCCTGGGAGGAGCAGTGCTTGACATGGGCTCTAAAGCAGTGGTTTTGGTTTTAAAACTTTTTTGCTTGCCTGCCCTCTAAATGAACTTCAGGAGAAAAAAAGTCTCTTTTGCCTCACACATTTTAACTTGACATCTGAAATGTTTCATTATAAGTTTAAGTAGTTACAAAGGATATCATTTCTGCTGTGTTGTAAATATTGACCTTGTAGAATGAAATTATAATATTCTTTTGAATGTATCAAATGGAAACTAACATAGCAATTTCTAATTTTGCCTTTTTATTGAAGTAACACTTATATACAGGAGAATGCACAGACCGTCAGCATGCAGCTCAATTCACTTTTTCTGGTATACTGACCACCCAGGTGACCACCCATACTGACCCAGGTGGTCAGTATGACCATCCAGCATTCCAGAAGGCACCTTTGTGCCCCCTCTCAGTCAATATCCCTTCAAAGGTGACCATTTCTCTGACCTCTATCATCACCATATCGAAATATATACCACCATGATCCAGTTTTGCATGATTTCCTTTGTCCTGGCTTCTTTCAATCAACATGCTGCCTCTGAGATTCAAGCATGTTGCTGCAGGTACCTGTGGTTCACTTTTATTGGCATATGATATTCCACTGAATGAATATTTCACATTAAAAAATCTTATTTACTCTTTATGGAAATTTTGGGTTGTGTCTAGCATTTAGCTATAAAGCTACTATGAGTTTTCTTCTCTGTATACATTTCATGAACATAAACATTGATTTCTTTTGGGGATGTATTCATGAGTGCAATTAACAGGTGATAGGATAAATACCATAATACAAGGTCTGTTGATACAGTATACAGCCATGTAATATGAAAAATAGAGACCTTTATTGAAGAAGATACAAGAAACATTGTACATAGGACAATGACACCTCAGTCCTCTTCAAAGTAGGCACCTTGGGACCTCACACAGTTCTACCAGTCACCATCAGCTGCCCCGCTGTATTTTCCTAAATCTCATCAATAGTCTGAAATCTCTTCCCTTTCAAAGGGATTTTAGTATTGGAAAAAGGCAGAAGTCTCAGAGGGCCAAATCTGTGCTGTAGGGCTGGGGGGGGGAGGGGTGCTGAATCACCTGGGAGATTTGATGTTTCACCAAAAAACTCTACATGAGGTATATGAGCTGGCTCATTGTCATGAAGCTGCCAATCACCAGCTGCCCATAGCTGTGGCCGTCTGAATCATCTGAATAGTTTCCATGGAGGAATGTTCAAGCTTAATGTAAAATTTGATGTAGATTTGTTGCTCTACTTTCTCAGTCATTTTGAATGCAGCGGCCACACAGTACACGTGCTCAGTCAACAGGGTCTACTACCCCCACTGACTAGTGCAGTGACGTCATCGTTGTTTATGCATGTGCATTACAGTCCACTCTCCTTGGCTGCCAGGTTACATCGATGTTGCACAAACTGTTCTTGTTATATTAGCAACGGCTGGACTTTTTCCAGACAGACCTTGTACATTGGTATCCACCACCATCCTTCAAAAAGTACCTGCAGAAGTCAGAAATTTTATGTTGTTTCTTTCTTTACTTTCTTGAACTCATAATTCCCTTCTACTTCCTTAACAGAATCTTATATCACTATATTTTTATGCTTGAAAAACTTTTTATTGATTATCATACTTCCTCTTACTCAAACTATGTAGATGAATGGAAATGGATGTTTAAAAAATTTCCTTTGAACATAGAACCCTAAGTATCTTTCTCTTGGATTGATTTATCACACAGCTTATCAAAATAATGTCAATATTTTATAATTTGATAAATAACTGCTGAACGTAAAGAGATAGTATGGGAAACACTTCTCATAATGAGGTGGATAGAGTGGTTGATGGCAGAGCTTCTCATTAGGTGCATAAAGACCACTTGGATGTCCTGATAAAATGCAGCTTCTGATTCAGAAGGTCTAGGTGGGAGCCTGAGATTCTGCATTTCTAATAATCCCACCAGCAATGCCTGTGCTGTTGGTCCGTGCATCACATTTTGCATAGTAAGGGTTTATGGTCCCTAGATTAAAGGAAGATTTGCTAACACCACCATTCTCCATTGTCCGCTTATTTGGCACCCAAGTATCTTGACACTTAGGGACACTGAATTTTAGTCAGATTCTGGATGAGAGAGAAGTTGCTCTTTCTTCTGCAAAGAGGCAGAAGCACTGTCATGAAGAGGGAGCTGGGAAAAAAGAGGGTCACGCCATCTGGACTGAGGCACATTCTCAGGCAGAGCAGGAGAGTGGGAATGAAAACAGGATCTCCAGCTAATAAATCTTCCTGCCTGGCCACCCCATGGGGAGTCTTCATGTACCCCAGCCTAGAGCTGCCCCTGGGAAGACTGCTTCTCTAAAGGGTGCTGAGATAGTGCCAGCCCCCATTTCAGACAGGGTGTCCACTAACGCAGGTGGGATGAGGCATTTCAAGGACTGGTTTGGATAGTCTTGTGGTGTATTGTGGGAAAATCCCGAGAAGGTGAGTTTGGGGCTGGGTGGTAGATGGCCTTGAATTCCATGCTAGGCAGTTGGACTTAACACTCAGGCAGAGGGAGCCCTGGGATGATTTGAGCAGGACGCTGGCATGAGCAGAGTGCTGTGGGGAGACTGATTTTCGAGCGGCATGTGGGGAGGCTGGGAAAGGGTTAATGCAGTGACAACACAATGGGCTGGATAATGGGTTGGCTGTGGTTATTGGGATTTGCTGGCTGTGATTTTTATCTCCACCACCCACTCACCCCAAGCTTTTGAACTTTTGCCCTGGTTGCACAGACCTGGTCTGCTCCATCAGTATTTCCTGAAGTGTGGGCTACCTTCCTCTAGCGGCACCTGAGCGGTGTGTGCGTGGAGCTCAAGATAGTTCAGAGTGGAGCACAGGCACGGCCTTAAATAGCACTGACACGCGGGAGTAAAGGCACTCCTCTCAGCCCTTTCCCAGTCCGGTCCACATCTGTCTTCAAAACCGCTCTCCTTCCCTTTGTCCTTTTGTGGATGAGACAGCGAGCAGCTTAGGCTTAGCAATAGTCTCTAGAGAGAATTTTACAAAAATGTTTTTGTTTTTCATTGAATTAATTTTCGATGTTTTGGCATGGCAAGTGGTCCTACTTTCCCTCTTCCTGCAGTGACGTAAAATTGTACATTTTAAATAAGTTCATCTCAGTAAGAAAAGTGAGCTAATTTATCAGATGATTCAGAAGAAATAATGCCAGAGGCACGTGGATATGACAGAAACTGTGGTGGAGATACTGCAGTGGTTCATCTTTGGGAAACATTGGGTCAGACCATGTGGCAAAACCCGGCAAGTGCCAGATCCTTGCGCCAATGACTGGAGAAGCTCTGGGGGGTGGGGGGAGGCACTGGGTCAGCTGGGCAAGTCCCACCGCCAGCCCCACCACCGGCCTGACCTCCTGTTCCTCGCCCTTGCCTCTGCCTGCAGAGATCCGCACGCAGCTGGTGGAGCAGTTCAAATGCTTGGAGCAGCAATCCGAGTCTCGGCTGCAGCTGCTACAAGACCTCCAGGAGTTTTTCCGCCGGAAAGCTGAGATTGAGCTCGAGTACTCTCGCAGCCTGGAGAAGCTGGCCGAGCGGTTCTCCTCCAAGATCCGCAGCTCCCGGGAGCACCAGTTCAAGTGAGAAGGGGCAAGGGGGTCTGGGCGATGGGAGGCAGTGCTGCGGGGTGGGTGAGTGGGTGGGTGATTGGCTGAAATGCTGAAAGGAGGCAAGGATTCAGTGGAGGGAGATGGCTGCCCCTGAGGCCCTGAGTCCGCAGGACACTTCACCTCCAAGCCTCCATCTTCCTTAGCAGCAAGTGAAAGTAGAAATAGTTTCTCCACATAAGGGTACTGTAGGGGATAAATGAGTAACCAGAGAAGGCTGCTTGTCTCAGACAGTAAGTGCTCAATAAATTTTTGTTGTCATTCTTATCTTACTGTGCTAGCCAGCCTCCATTTAGGCCAAGGTGACACCCCACCTCCCTTGGGGCATTGTGGCCAATCCAGTTCTCTTGTATTTCAGCCAGCCCACTTCTGAATTCCTTTGGCACAAGGACCTCAGAATGTTTCCTCCATGGAACTAATGCTCAAAGCATTCTTCTCCCTTGCTCCCCTGGAGTACCTGCGCTTGGGCTCTTTCCCTGCCTTATTACTTATTTGCGATACACAGACTCTCTGTGTGCTAATTCCTTACACCCCAAGTGCTGAGTTCCTTGAGGCACCCTCCTCTCAGGTATGTGGAGACTCTGAGTCCTCCAGCTACCAAAACTTCTGTGTTCAAAAAGTGGAGGCTGGAGCTACAACCTCACTGGGGTGCATTCCCCCCCACCCGCTGGGCAGTTTTCCTCTGCCACATTCCCCAGAGGGTTCCCCTTCTCAGAGCATCTCTCCAGTAAATGGCCCTCAACCCTGGAGACCAGAGGCTTGCTTCAACCCACCTGACCTGATCCTTTTCCTCTGTGTCCAGTCTCTTTCCTCTCTTTCGACATATTTTTAAGTTGTGGTAAAGTACACATAATATAAAATTTACCATGTTAGCATTTTTAAACGTATAGGTTAGTGACATTACACACATCCACAAGGCCGTGCACCCGGCAGCACCATCCATCCGTCCCCAGAACTTTCTGCGTCTTCCCGAACTGAAGCACTGTGCCCATTAAAACTAACTCCCTCCAACCACCCTTCAACTTTCTGTCTCTGTGACTCTGACTGCTCCTGGGACCTCATGTAAGTGAATCACACAGTGTTTGTCCTTTGTGACTGACTTATTTCACTTAGCATAATGTCCTCGAGGTTCATCCATGTTGTAGCCTGTGACACATTTCCCTCCCTTTAAAAGCTGCAAGATGTCCCGTTTATGTGTAGGCCACATTATGTTTACTCAGTCATCTATCGATGGACATGTGGGTTGCTTCCACCTTCCCCTGTAATTTTGCATTCCGCTCTGGCCAGGGAGTGTGCTTCCTTTAAACTCTCCTGAACATCTTCCTCAGCCTGGGCACTGGCATTGGAACACTCACTTTGTGCCTTCTTCTCGTGACACTTCGGAATAAGCAATTGCTTTATTAAAGGGCAAAAAGTCGTTGCTCCGTTGCAGATATCACGCTGGTTTTTCTACCCAGCTACATTTCTTTGAACTTTCACTGCAGAAGGAATCTCCCATTAATAACGTCCGCCCAGAGACTGTCTGGGTCCTTCCACATACATCATCTCGTTTTTCTGATAGATTTTTTGGAGAAATTTTGTGGGTATTTTTTTCAAGTACTAAAAGTGAAACACTCATTGTATACACTTTAGAAAGTACAGAAAAGTATGAGAAAAAAGATCTCATGGCCCTGCTGCTCAGAAGCAACCACTGCTCACATTCTGGTGCCTTTTCCTGCCTATCTTTTAAAAATAACAGCAACAATAATTTATTGAGGGTGTTAACTGAGCACTTGCTTTGTGCTGGGTGTGCATCACTACCCCATCTTAAAGATGAAGACAGGTTGACTGAACATATCTGTGAACCAGTCACTGGAGACAGACTTGAACTGTCAGTCTGGTTTTGCCTCCTCGGCCTGGATGTAGCTGTGGAGTCGGAACATTCCCCTGAAACCACAGATGCAGACACACGTGCAGAAACCCGATTCTCAAGCTGAGCGCTTACTGGAGCCATCCAGGGCTGTGTGGTTGGGCTGGAGCATCAGCCCCTGCCCCCCTCCTTCCTCTTGGTTTGGAATCAGCTCCCTTCCCATTCTCAGTGTGAACATGGAAGAGAGGGAAAAGGCGGGGGTCCCCTGTTCCCTTGCATTGCCTGTAATGAGCTCAGCCAGCCCTCATGGGTTCATTAACCAAAGCCACCAGACGGAACAGGAGCCCCAGCTGGCAGTTAGGCCTAGCAGGCTGCTTGACACGGTATGAAAGTCTAATTAGGAAGTGGGCCAGGCCTGTGCAGCTACAGTTGGCCCTCTGCACGATGCTAATGTGACGGCAGAGGCCCCAGTGGCTTTTGGAAGCAGGAGTTGCTAGGGGATGTCTGGACTTGCCCTTTGACCCCAGCACTGACCCTTGGCTGCCTCTTCTTTGGAGCTCAGCCCACAAGATCTTCATCCTGGTTGTCCAGAGAAGCCTTGTCCTGCTGTCTTACAGATATTTCATTTAAGAATATCTGTCTGTCTTCAAGGTAACCTCTTAGGGCCTCGAGGGCAGAGTCCAGGGTCTTGTCATTTTATTCCCATTGCAGTCAGCCCTGTGCTGGGCAGAGATGGGGTACTTGCCAGTGAGTGGGAGGCAAAGAGGGAGGGGATTTGCCCAGTCTATAAAATTCACTCTGGCTGAGAGATTTGGTGCAGAGAGGAAATGGATTTATTCAAGATCTCACAGCAAATTAATGGCAGAACTGGGATGGGAACCATTTTAGTCTATTTGGCTGCTGTAACAGAGCACCACAGACTGGGTGGCTTATAAACAGAAATCTATTTCTCACAGTTCTGGAGGTTAGAAGTCTGAGATCAGGGTGCCAGCACGGTCAGGTTCTGGTGAGAGCCGTTTTTCAGCTCGTAGGCTGCTAATTCTCCTTGTATTTTGACAAGGCAGAGAGCAGTGAGAGGAAGCCAGGTCTAAGGACTATTATGAGGGCACTAATCCCATTCGTGGGGTCTCCACACTCATGATGCCATCTAATCCTAATTACCTGCCAGAGGCCCCACCTCCTGATACCATCAGGTTGGAGGCACTGTTTTAACATGGTTTTGGGGGAGCACACACATTCAGTCCATAACAGAAACTCAGGTCTCTTGACTCAAAGTCCAGTGTTCCTCCTTTTGCTGTGGGCCCAGCTGCTCCCTACCCACCTAGACAATAAAAAAATTTACAGTTGCCCAGGAGGCGCTGTGTCCAGGGCTAGACTTACCTGGTCTGAGTTTTGGGTAGCACACGATTCGAAGAAAGTCTCAAACGGTGGTTTGAGGGTTTACTCGGGGCAGACTGAATATTGAGCTAACAGGACCACCACATGTTTCTTTTCTACCATCACATATTTCTGTTCTAATCATACCTTTTTCAAAGCACTCTGCCATCTTTGCTCTCTTGTAATCCTTATGATAAGCCAGGGACACAGAGAGGAGCTAGTGGTTTTATCTCAAGCCAACTGAGCGCCAGACAAACTGAGTGGCTTATTTTACAAAGAACCCACAGCAAGCTGTTGCATGGGGAAGCTCAGGGTTCCTGAAGTCCAGCTCCGGCTCCTGTCCCCAGGGAGCCATGTCAGTCGTTTATTTATCTGAAATGCATGTAATGAGGACCTCTTATTTTCTTGGACTGTTCTCTGTGCTGAAGACACAAAGATGAACAAAACACAGTCCCTGCTCTTAGATATTCTCTTCCGAGAGACGGACCACGGGGCTTGGGGCATGCCCGTGGTCGGTGTGGTTGGGGCAAGCACGCAGTCCCTACAGCTCCGCTGTTTGAGCCCTGCCCCAGCTTGCTCTCCAGGTCAGGGTTCGGATGTCACGTTCTCTGGAAAGCTATCTTACGTCTGACCTGGTGCTTCATCTGTGTGCCCATACTAGTCTGTACCTGTCGATTGCTTAGTCAGCTAATATTTATTGAGCCCCTGCCACATGCCTGGCCCTGGGTTACAGTGGTGAACAAGGGAGACTTGGTTCCTGCCACGGTGGAATTTAGCATCTAGTGGAGAAGAGAAATGAGGAATCAAACATTAAAAATAAGAAGAAAAAAGATGACGTGCCATCAAATGATTGCTAGAAAGGAAGTAAATATAATACACTGTGTTCTGGTTATCTATTTGATGTAACCACAGTTCCCCCCAAACTTAAAGCGTCTCGTGATTCAGTGGGTCAGGAATTTGGGCAGGGCTCAGGTGGGTGATTTTTATGCTTTACGTGGCATCAACTGGGATCACTTAGCGGTATTCAGCTGGTGGCTAGGTTGGACTGGAAGGTCCAAGATGGCTTCACACGTGTACTTGCTGCTTTGGTGGGGATGGCTGGAAGGCGGGCTTGGCTGAGCTGCCTCTTTTTCCTCTTTTTGGCTCTGGTGGTGTCAGAGCCTCTCTCTCTGGTGTCTGAGTCAGATGCTGGACTCCAGACATGGTATCTCAGGACTCAGAGAGGAGTGGGGATGCTGAAGTCCTCTTCAAGACGAGGCCTGGAATGGGCATAGCATCACTCTCGGCCCTGGCTCAGCGTCAAGGGAACAGGAAACAAAGCCCTCCTCTAGCTGGAGGACTGTCAAAGGATTTGCATCCCTCCTTAATCCTCCCCACTGAGCTAGAGTGGCAGACAGGGAAGGCTTCTGGAGGCAGCGGCATTTTAGCAGAGACTTGAGGGATGAGAAGAAATAGCCATGGGACAGCGTGAGGCAGAGCAGGGCCAGTGGGGCTGGAAATGGTGGTGAGGGCAGAGTGGGAAGTCACTGAGTCATCCTAAGTAGGGAATAGCATGATCCCATTTCTATTTTTAAAAGATCACCCTGGATTGGAGGGGGCAGGAGTGGAGCGGAGACCAGTGAGGTGGGTGGGAGTATTGCTGTCCAGGCAGCTGGCAGTGATCTCCTGGGTGACAGAGCAGATGAGGAGAAGTAGACCGATGTTGGGAAATCCTTCAGAGGAAGAATTGGGGAAGAGAGGTATCAAGGAAGTCTCTCATTTCTAAGGTGAGCACTGGAAGGACTTGAGGACAGGGGTGAGGCGAAAGCTGCCATCCCATTTTCTAATCGCCTTTTTTCTTGTCTGTCCCCCTTTTGATGATCACTGGGCTGCAAGCTTTGATGTGGCAGAAAGAGAGACTGTTGGCCCAGGTTTGGCTTATGGTTGACACTCACTAAATGTTTGTAAATTAGTCAATAAAGGTCAAGTGATAATTAGAGTTGCTCAGGGGTGGGAGTGGTGGGAGGCAGGGAAAACGACAGTTACCTTCTGGCTGCCTCGGGAGCTTGGTGAGTCCATCTGGGCTGAGGGCCACCCACTCCTCTGCCTGGAGCCCAACTCAGTGTGGCTGGGAGGACAGAGTGTGGATTCCCTGACCTGGGGCGTTGGGACCACAGAGGCTGGAGCACTGGTTCACAAAGCGTGGTCCTGACCAGCATCATTGGCATCATGGGGGTCTTGACAGAAATGCAAAATCTGCCCTGCCCCACCCCCCAGACCTGATGGGGTGGGGCCCAGCAATGTGTATTCTAACAAGTCCTCCAGGGTATTCTGGTGACCATCGATGATTAAGAGTCACCAAGTATAATGATTTTCTAGATGATAAATTATTTATAACTCACTTTCAGGCCGTGCTGGCCTTCCTGACCCCTCCTCCTCTCCAGTGTAAAATCCATATTCCACTGCCCTTTCCCAGCTGGGCCAGGCCTGAGCTTGGCTTGTCCTTTTCAAGGCATGGAGCTGGGAGCCCTTCCGGAGCAGGAGTGTGGGGTGGAGGGACACATGGGGGACCTGAAACCTGCCTCTTGGGGAAGGTGGATGTTCACCATCAAATTGGACCATCAGTTCTAGAAAGCCAGAGGTTTCCTGGGACTAAGGCTTTTTCTCTTTCCAGAGCAGTGTTTTCTATAACACCAGTACTTTAAGATGTCTGGAAGAGGGGGGAGGGAGGGAATGAGTGAAGTCGGGAGCAGATGCCCACTCTGTACATTAGGATATGGAAGGCTCTCAAAAGTTTTGCAATAAATAAACCTGTTGACCTCTTTCTGAGTGTTATTTGACCACACAAGTCTCTCTCAACCACAGTATCCATTAATATTTCCCAAAACTGTCACTCCTTGTTTGAAAAGATCTGTTCCAGACAAAGGCCGGATTCCCTCTGGAGTGCGCATACAAACGGTACACTGTAGCTGAGGTGACAGAGCCCCTTCTGTTCTGACTCCTCAGTTTCGATACCACTCAGCTTCCACGGGACATACCTGATAAAAATGCTCTCTCTAGAAGTGTTGGTTGTTGCTATTTGGACAGTTGTTGGTTTGTTTGTTTGTTTTTTAAAGAAAAGCACATCAGGGAATTCTATTCAAATATGTTTAAAATAAGGGAAGTTAGAATTTGGAAAGAGCTGGAAGGTGCTTTGCTAGTTAATGAGCAATGCTTAATATTCTATACAAAGGAGGTTTGGAGCATCTCTCAGCTTCACAGAGCAGTTGGGAGGGAGGATTCCAGTGAGCCGCTAATTTGAGTGCCAAGAAAGTGCTTTTGTGGGGGGATAAAGCATCACAGAATTTTTTCACAGAGGTAGCATTTCACTAAAAGATGCTATTATTTTGACTTAGCCCTTCAGGTGAATACTAAGCAGAGAAGCACTTTTTTAGCTGGTAAATTGAACCCATAAATGTGCAAACTATTCAGGATGAAAAGGTTTGCTCAGAACGAGGTGGGGATAGTGGGGCAGGCCCTCCAGGTGGGGCTCGTGTCTTTATTCATAGCTACTACTAAACTACTATGATGACTATCACGCAAGTAACGGCTTTCCAGAGCTGCTGTTCTCCCAGTACGGTGTGTAGCACAGATCCTTCCTGATCGCTCAGTGTCTGTGCTGTGCAGGCGTGTGATTTTTCAAACACCTCCACATCCACATCACCACATGACAGTGGCTCTACTAGATGTTTTTCATGCATTGTCTCATTTAACCTTCATGGTAAATGTTGTAAGCAGGTACTATCTCTGTCTTTCTAGCTGAAAGCATTGAGTAATTTGTTCAGAGGAACACAGCTAGAGCAGATTAAGTAGCAGAGCTAAGATTCCAATCTAGGGTCATCTGGCTCCCAAATGCAAAACTGCTTCTAGCTGCATGACTTTGGGTATGTCCTGTCACCTCTCTGAGCTGACTTAGTGTTTCCTGAGAGTCATCTACCAGTCCATACCACACTGTTCTTACATGGGCATCAGGGGTGCCCTCCTCTCCTACTGGTCAGCCCCTGTTCATCCACCAGGGCCAACTCAGGTTTTGCCTCCTCTGGGAAGTCCCTGATGCTGATCCCAGCCAGACCCACAGTAATCCATGTGTTGCTCTTATGGGGCTCAGGGTAGATTTTCAAGGAATGCTCCAGTTCATAGATCTGGTTTTCCCACTTCGGTCTGCCAGCTGCTAGAAGAGAACTATTTTTGCACTTGTTTTCTCTCTCTCGTATAATAGAAATACTATTGAAGTTTTTTTTAACTTTAAAAAATTATTTAAATCATTTTTTAATTTTTCAATTACAGTTGACATACAATATAATATTAGTTTCAGGTATACACCCCAGTGATTAGACATTATATAACTTACTAAGTGATTATTACAATAAACTTCATACCCATCTGACACCATACATAGTTATTAGAATATTATTTACTATATTCTCTATGTTGGACTTTACATCCCCATGACTATTCTGTAACAACCAATTTGTATTTCTTACTTCCTTCACCTTTTTTCACCCATTCCCCAAAACCCCCTCCCACTTGGCAACTGTCAAAATGTTCTCTGTATCTATGAGTCTGTTTCTGTTCTACTTGTTTGTTTATTTTGTTTCTTAGATTCCATTGTTGATAGATATGCATTAGTGCCATTTTATTACTCATTTTAAATCTCTTTTTCCTTCATTTTCTTCTTCTTGAAGAAGATCTTATAACATTTCATGAAATCCTGGTTTGATGGTGATGAACTATTTAGCTTGTTCTTGTCTAGAAAGCTTCAATTTTAAACAGTAGTCTCACTGGTTAGAATAATCTTGGTTGTAGGTCCTTGTTTTCATCACTTTAAATGTTTCTTGCCAGTCTCTTCTGGCCTGCAAAGTTCCTGTTGAGAAATCAGCTGACAGTCTTATAGGAGCCCCCTTGTAGGTAACTAACTGCTTTTCTCTTGCTGCTTTTAAGATTCTCTTTTTGTCTTTAACCTTTGGCATTTTAATTAGGATGTGTCTTGGTGTGACTCTCTTTGGGTTTATCTTGATTGGGACTCTGTGCTTCCTGAACTTGTATGTCTCTTTCCTCTATCAGGTTAGGGAAGTTTTCTGTCATTGTTTTTTTCAAATAGGGTTTCAGTTTCTTGCTCTTTCTCTTTTCCTTTTGGCACCCCCATGATGTGAACATTGGTATGTTTGAAGTTGTCCTAGAGGCTCCTTACACTATCTTCATTTTTTTGGACTTCTTTTTCTTTTTGCTGTTCTGATTGGGCATTTTTTCCTCTCTCATGTTCCAGATTGCTGTTCTGATTCTCAGCTTCATCTACTCTATTGTTGATTCCCTGCAAATTATTCTTCATTTCAGTTAGTATATTCTTCATTTCTGACTGGTTCTTTTTAGTGGTTTCAATGTTCCTTTTTATGCTGTTGAAATTCTCACTAAGTTCATTGAGCATCCTTGTAATTAGTGTTTTGTACTCTGCATCTAGATTGCTTGTCTCCATTTTGTTTAGTTATTTTTCTGGAGATGTGTTCTGTTCTTTCATTTGGGACCTGTTTCTTTGTCTCCCTATTTCAGCAGCCTCACTGTGTTTCTAT
Source organism: Carollia perspicillata (assembly GCA_004027735.1). Classification (NCBI taxonomy): domain Eukaryota; kingdom Metazoa; phylum Chordata; class Mammalia; order Chiroptera; family Phyllostomidae; genus Carollia; species Carollia perspicillata. The sequence continues at coordinate 36,139 of PVKM010002994.1, forward strand.
GTATTAGGTAAAGCTGTCACATCTCCTGGGCTTGGTAGAGTGGCCTGATATCATAAGTGTTCTGTAGGGTTCAGTGGTACAGCTTTTCCTACTACCTAGGCTGGGCACTCCAGTTGCTCACTCTTCCCTGTGTGGGCTGTGTACACCCTCCTGTTGTAGTTGAGGCTTGATTGCTACTGGCACATCGATGGAAAGGGGATTTACCTCCAGCTCAATCAGCTGCAAGAACTGGCTGCAACCATTGATCACCATGGAGGATCAGCAGTTCAGGGGCCTACCCCATGGAGCAGGACACTCTTTAGCAGGGCTCTGGTACTCACTGAGTCTACCCCTTGAGTGTGTAGCTTGTGGAGGTGGCTGGGTAGTGTACTAACGTGGTCTGAAGCTGTCTATCAGGCATGCTGGGTCTGGGGCCTCCTGGGAGTTGTAGGCCAAGGTTAGCCACTGCTTGTGTTCTGCCCTGGGCCACCTGGCATGAGCTACAAAGTGAAGTGCAGATGGCTGCTACTTGTGCTGGGCTTGGAGGGGCCCAGGCAAGGCCAAGCTGTGAAGCAAGTCCAGCTGTTGCTAGTGCTGGGCCTAGGGCCACTTAGTGAGGGGTACAGGGTACACTCAGGCCAGATGCTGCTTGTTTGAGAGATTTTAGGAAAGTCTAAAGCATGAGTCAAGACAGACCATTCATAAGAAAAAGCCACTGGAGACAGCTTGGGTGGGAAGCCTACAAAATGGGTACGGTAGGGTCTCAGGGAATCACCAGGGCATGGGTAATGGTGTTAGCGATGTTGATGGAGACTCAGATATGGTGCCCGCCTGCCAGTTCTGTGTGTGTTTGGTGCAGGGAGGTCTCAGAAAGAAAAAATGGCCTCTGCCAGCACTTTTGTCTGAGAGAAAGCTGCCCCTCCAGCTGTTGGCCCTGATGCCAGACAACTCAGTTTCTCTCTGTATGTTGCTGGTGCCTTTTGAGCTGCTGCCCTAGTGCTGAAACTCAAAGCAAATGAGTCCAAGTAAGTCTGTGCACAGGCCCTTTAAGAGGAATGCCTGGGACTCCAGAAGCCTTCATTTCCCTCAGCCACAATCCCTGCTGGTTTTTAGACAGAAGTTATGGGGATTTATCTTTCTGGCACTGGAACCCTGGGCTAGGGGACCTGGTGTGGGGCTGCGACCCCTCATTCCTCAGGGGGGACCTCTGCAGCTGAGATATGCCTCCTGATTTTTATCCACCATATGTGGGTGTGGGACCAGCCTGTTTCAGGTCTCCACCCCTTATACCAGTCTCAGTGTGGTTTCTCTTTGAATCCTGGCTGTAGGACTTCCATTCAGCCAGCTTTCAGGTGGTTCTAAAGGATGTTTGTTCTGTAGTTTAGTTGTAATTTTGATGTCTCTATCAAAGTTGTTTGAATGAATAACTGAAAAATCCAAATTACAACAAAATGCTTTCTTCAAATACATGAAGGAAATAGACCTATTTTGTGCAGCTGCAGAAAGAGAGAAATGAGATCCAAAATAGCATTTTCAAAGAAGCTGACTTCAACCTAGCCTTGAGAACATTCCAGTACCCAGAGCTGCCCAGAGCTGTCTAGCACACAGAAGGCTGCCTTGGGAGGTATGTGTTCCTAATCTGTGGAAGCCCATACTCAGAGGCTGGGTTTTTTAGAGGTGCATTTCTGTAATGTGGTGGATGGTCAGACTGGATCAATGCTTCTCCAAATGAGGGAGGGATCACTGATTGCACATGAGCCATAAATATTGAATTACCTTTTCAAGTCTCTTTCCATTGTTGGGTTGCCTCAAGGAGAAAGTCTCAGTTTGGCACTAGGTGTTGCTAATGCTTCTCTCATCTCCCTCTTTATAAACTGTGAAAGACCTTAGGCATCAGCATCCCTTTGGAACCGGTGATACTGTTTTGTTTTCCTTAAACTTACTTTTTCAGTTACCTTTTATTTATGCCAAGTGATGCTGGTTTCAAAGTGTTATTTTAATTAAGACTAGAGAAAGTGCTTTATAATAAATTCAGTTGAGTAAAAGAGGACAACCAACAGGGAGGTATTAAGTATGGTGATGTGCAGGAATGGCAAAAATCCTGAAGCCAGCATGACACCCCTGGGGCCCCTCCCAGCTCCTCCTGGAAAGTGAATGTCTTTCACTGTCACCCTCTACATCCTTTAGCTGCTTCTCCTCATTGCTGGGAGGGGCTTTCAGGCAGGAGGCGTGGCCTAAAGAGTGGTCTTTGCAATGGCTGCAGCCCCTTTTGCTCCTTCCAGCTTTTCCTTCCAGTCCTTTCCCAGATGCCCCCCAGATTTCCTGGGGTCCTCAAAGACTATAAGCAGCAATATCCAAAGTATGAACCAGGATGTGATTTATTTATGTATGAGATGCTTGGTACACATGATACAAGCATATCATTAAAATTTTATTCTAAGATGAAAAGTAGATGTTGTAATAAAGACTTTAACAAGCTGTAATAAGCAAAGGTTTAGTTTTCACTCAATTCCATTAGGCACATACAATAATAATGACCTTTGACAATTATATAGTATCTGACACTTTGCATAGTGCCTCCCCACACTTTAGCTGCTTAAATCCTCCCAAGAATTGGGGGAGTCAGGGAAGGTGTCATCATCCCCACCTGACAGGCAAGGGACCTGATGGCCAGGCAGGGTGAGCCTGGCTTAAGTTCCTCAGCTAAACAGTGAGAGAATGGGGCAGAGGAGCCATGGGTCAGGGTCCTTCTTCCACCTAGCAATGTAGACACTTTGTGGTATACCCATTTTGCAGTTGGACAAACCAAGGCAAAGGGACTTTGGAGGGAAAGAGAAGATGAGGTTGGCCAAGCATTGCCTGGGGGCAGGTATTTTCGTTCTGGTGCCAAGAATACATTCAACAAGTCCAAGGGAGCTCAGAAGTAATACACCAGACCCAGTGTGCCCTCACTTTGAGGTGTGAGGAACAAATGAGTGAGGGAATAGCTCTGCCCCAGGGTGGAGGGGGAGTTGCAGGACCATTTGCACTGGGCCTTGCAGTACATGTAAGAGTTTGCATGGGGTGAAGATAGTAATGGGAGGAAGAAAACCAACATTTGTAGAAAACCTACCATGGGCCATACATCTACATACATACACCAGTTGTTGGATTTTCCCAACATCCTAGTGAGGTGCAGTGGTAATAATAGTGATGATAATAATAATTATTATTATATGCTGAGTTTGGTGGTAATAGCATCCTGTGAATTACTTCATTTAATCCTTAAAGTATCACTGGGAGGTAAGTGTTGTCAATCCATTTTTTAGATAAAGAAAGAAAAGGTTTAATTAACTTCCCAAGGTCACCTAGCTGTGGAGGGGCAGAATTGGTATTTGTGCGCCAACCTGAATCCATAGCACATCAGCACAGTAAGCAGAACCTGTTTTAGTCATGTGACCTAATGTCTTTCCTCTTTTGAATTGCTGTGTCTCAGGGCTGGCATCCTCCAAGGGCAGCTTCTAAGGCAGTGGACTTCAACTGGCACGAAGAATGTCCCTGCTCTGAAGGCTCATGCCTGCTCCATATCAAACTCTTCCCCTCACCTGGCTGCTCTACTTCCCACCTGTGCTTCCTGCCCCTATGATCATATCACTGGCCCACTTGACACCATTCAGCCTTGACTTGTGAGTCCCTTCGTACTCTGGCACGTCTAGCTGCCTCTGCTTCCACCGTGCCCTGCTTCACTCCCTCCTACCCAGATAGCTTTAGAACAACCCATGTCTGATGTTACAACCTCACACCAACACTTCCCTCTGCCTGTGGGATGCTGTTATTACTCTTTGCTCTTTCCCCTGGCAAACTCTTACACGTACTTCAAGGCCCAGCGCAAATGTTCCTGTGACCCTCCCTCCACCCTGAGGCAGAATTAGCCCCTCCCTCCCTTACTCCTCCGGGATCTAATTCCTCACAGATCATAACATAGTAGTCATTTGCCACTCTGCCCTGCAGCATCTCTCCCCCCTTCCTTTGATCTCTGGGGAATCATCCCTGAGCAATGGTAAGCCTGTGACCAGCAACGCATTATCTTGGCCACAGAGCTTTCATCTAGTGAGATGCAATTCCAGTCCTTTTGGTGGAACAGCTGGGGAGAAGCTCTCCTTCTCTGGGGATTACTAGCAGTCAGGTTATTTTTGGTCTGGAGAGGGCCCACTTGAGGGTGAAGCCAGCAGAGGGAAGCAGAACCAAGAGATGGAGAGAGTGAGACTAGGTCCTGATGACATCCTATGAACTTCTGGAGCCAGTTGTGCCTGAGGCCAACCACCTCCTATTTCTTTGTATATTTTTTATTAAAATTGTTGATCCTTCAAATTTCTCCTCCTCCTGTTACTATCATTTTTGCTTAAATCAGTCTGAAGCATTTCTGTCACTTTACCTAAAGGTGTTCTGACCAATAGCCATAATTCTGGGTTGGTGTTCGTTTCATCCACTCTATTGTGAGCCTTTTCAAGACATATCCAGTCATCTTTTTAATCCTCTGTGACTAGCACAGTGCCTGGCACAAAGCAGATGCAAAAACCATTAGAAGAGTGAGTGAACAAATGAATGAGATTCTGCCAAGGACTATGGAGGGATACAAGAAAATATAAGAGATTATTCCTACCTTCAAGAGGCTTGTAGAATAGGGGTAATCAAGTAAAACTGAAGTCATTAGTAGGGGCCCTAATGCAACAAGACTGATGTCCCTATCACAAGAGAACACACGGACATGCACAAACGTACAGAGAGCATGCCATATGAACATGAAAGCAGAGATTGGGATGAAGTGTCTGTAAGCCTAGGAACCCCACATTGCTAGCACACCACCAGAAGCCAAAGGAAAGGCCTGGCTCAGAGTCTCCTCCGTAGCCCTCAGAAGGAGCCAACCCTGCTGACACCTTGATCTCAGACTCCCTGCCTCCAGAACTGTGAGACAAGATGTTTCTGCTGATCAAGCCACCCAGTGCGACACTTGCTACAAACAGCCCTGTGTACAGTAGCACACAGCCCAGGTCCTCTTCCTGTCCTTCAAGGACTGGCTCCTGCAATCTCTCTGGCCTGCCAAAGCCCTCGCCCTGCCCCTCTGCCCTCAGCACACGCTTACCTTCTCCTCGTTCTAGAAGGTGCCCGTTCTCACGGAGCCTTCACACTTACTGCTGGGTGTGCTCTCCTCTATCCCAGTGTGGCGTTGAAGCCTATGCACCCTTCTGGTCCCAGCTCATCCTCTGGGCGCTTTCCACCCATTCAGCTGACTGTGTATGCAGCCTTGCTTAGCACCAGAGACACAGTGGTGAGCTGGACAGGTATAAGCTAGACAGGAGGGTCGAAGACCAGAAACAAAAAGTAAATGAACGGGACAAGTTCCGGTATGGTAGAGTTGTGATGGCAATAAAATAGGGTGGTGTGCTAGAGACCAGGGGGCCACTGGGGGTCAGAGAAGGCCCCAAATAGAAACATTTCAGCTAAGGTCTCAGTGACAGGAAGGACCAGCATGGTGCGCTGACATCCACCTCCACCTTACCCAGTAGACTGTCATGGCACCGTGCATTTTTCCTTTGAGGCCCCCACCACTCTTGCAATTTCCTATCTGTGTATATGACTATTTGATTGACACCTGAGGCCCCCACTGGGTTGTAGACTCCATGTATCAGGGAGCATGGCTCATTTTGCTTACCACCGTCTGGCACAAAAGATGGTATTTAGTTAATATTTGCAGAATTAATGATTCATGCTCCAAGATAGGGTAATGAATCCCATTTCCTGCCTGAGGCAGCTTAGGTAGCAAGAGTTGAACCACACCTTTTTGGCCCTGGAATTAAATGAGAGAATGCTTTTCAGAGGCAGCTTTGCTGGCAAATGCCCAAGCAAGCCCAATGTAAGGCCCAAGAATGTTCTGGAAGGGAGAGCCAGAGGCAGGGACTTGGCGTCTAGGGCACTGTGTCAGCTGCAGGAGCTTGCCTTCCTCCCTGAGGGACCATGATCCCAGGGCAGTAGTTTTGGATCCATCTGCAACCTGGGACTCTGTAGGCCTGGAAATGGACTCTGTTTGCTAAGCGGAATTTTCCGGTCCCCCGCAGAGAAGCTGGAGAAGCTGGCTTACTGCTAATTTCATTTTCCTAACTCACCAGCTTGGCAAGGCCTCACTGCTGTAGCTGCAGTCTCGTGGAGCTTCAGACCCAGCTCTGCCAGCCAAAGAAAGAAAGCTGTGACTCACCAGAAAATTTCACTGCCTTTTTCTGAATTTTATATATATAATGTATGTGAAAGTTCTCACATTATGCCTTAGCCCAGCAGCTTCCACCTGCTGCATAGATGCTCAGATGCTAGATTGGAAAAGTAGAAAGGCTGCTCAAAATGTGCCTCAGACAAGAGAGCACAGGTCCAGGTTCATGTCGACATCTTCCAAAAGTGCAGCTGCAGCAGGCAAAGATGGCTCTCAGGTCTAAGGGGTCCCACTTTCAAAGAGATAAGTAACCCCCTGAAAAGGGAAGGACAAAACTGAAGTCCCCAGTGTCCATCTGTGGCTGAGGTGCTTCTTTCTGTGGTCCCCGCACAACCCAGGTGGCTGACAGGATGGTGATCAATGTGGTGGTCTGGCAGGTACAGACCCTGCACCTGCCCCCTCCTCTGCCCTGCTTCCTGGGCTCCAGCCGCACTGGCCTTATAGGGTTCCTTAAATTCAGTGAGTTTCCTGCCCCCACCCCTGCAATGAGCCTTTGCCCATACTGTTCCCTCTGCCTGGGATTGTCCCTCCAATCCACTCTTCTGACCCTCTTCACCTTGCTCCCTCCTTTACAGCCCAGCCAAAAGACCTTCCTCAGGGACACTTCAGTGACCCCTGAAGTCAGGCCAGGCCAGTCCCCCTTGTATGCGCTCTCACGGCACTATGCTCTCTAGCACTCTGCAGTTGTAACTTCACATACACTTGCTGAGCTGTCCGAGGGTTGCCACTGCCTCGCTAGACTGTGAGCTCCGTGTTGGCCTCCATGTGTGTCTCTAGCCCAGGTATTTCCATCTGGATGTTCTGAAAGCCCTTTAGACTGGTCATGTTCCAATGCCCCTCTGCTGACTGGCTCATCCTCATCTCAGGACATGCCACCTCTGCCCTCCCAGTGGCCCAAACTGGAAAACTTGGGAGTGGTCCTAACATCTTTTTCTCCCTCCCAACTCCAACCTGAACCCCACTTGGTCTCCAAGTCCAGTCAGTTTACCATGTTAGTGTTTCGTGGACCCCTCACCTCCTCTCTTGGCCCCTGTGAGCCCATCCTCCTCATGGTAGCCAAAACGAAATTTGAAAATTCAGTTTTACCCTTTCCCTCTCCTGCTCCAAACCCTTAGATGGCTCCCTGTTGGCTTCAGGACAAAGCTCACATTCTCTACTGGGACTTAACCGCCCTTAGTCATGTGGCTTCTGTCTAATTCTCCAACCTCATGTATCACCCCAGCCCCGCCGCCCCAAACACCATGCTGTAGCCCCCCTCAGCTATGTTCCGCTCACCAACGTGCTCTCCCTGGCCACTGTCTGGGCCTTTGCTTACTATATTTCTCCACCCTGAAAGCTCTGCCCTATAAAGCTGTTCAAACCTTTAGTTCTCAGTCTAGAATATGCTTCCTCCAGAGAGCTATCCATGTCCACCCCGCCACCACATCCTTTGCTCTACAGCCTCCTTCCCATCACTACACTTACGAGGCTGCATCATCATCTCATTTCCTTGTGTGTCTCCCTCACTCGAGTGGAAGGTTTGTGGGGAATCGGGGTCTTGTCTGCTCCGGTCTCTGCTGCATCCACAGCGTCCTGGCGCATATACCTGGACAGACAGCACAGGAGTGAGAACCGGAATTAACCAAGACCTTCATCTTCCCAGCAACTGCTCAGTTTGACAAGTCCGTGGTTTGCTTTCGGGTGACTTTCTCCTCCTTACCTCCCCTCATTCTGCCTCCCCTGGTAATTCCATTCAAGGCTGTGTTGCCTCCTGCCCACAGCTTCTCATAAGGAATGTGCTGTCCTTTCTGCTCTCCCTTATCCAGTCTCCCTGGCCAGGTGGCTTAATTAATGGTCCCCAAGCCATCCCGGCACTTCCACACCCTTTCAAGATCTTTTTTGCGCCCCCACTCCCAAAACTCACCTTCTGGCTGTGACTTCCATAAATTTTGCACATTTAATTCCCTGATGCTGTTCAGTTCTTACATCCCAGGCTGAGCTAAGCCCCTGCAGTAATTTAGGTAATAGCTTCATTATCTCATCTTTCCTCTACTCTAATCTTCCCAGTTCTATCGCCACCTAGGAAGCAGTGAAAAATGGGCTGTGAAAAGTATTTTCTGCCCAAACCTGTTTCTTCCCTTGCAGTTCTTATCGTGGTTCATGTCATCAGCATCCACCCAGTTGCCTGAGATCTGAACCTCAGAATCACCACCTATCCCTCCTTCCTACCTCCTACGCTCTGTTTCCAGGATGTCTCCAACATTAGCTGCTCTCCTATCGAGTAGTCCCTCAGATTTGGCTTTCTCTGGCCACCACCCAGGGCCTCATTATCTTTATTCTCCTGGACTAAGCTCACCTCCTGACTGGTCGCCTTGTCTCCAGCCCTATGCTTATGCCCACACCCATCCACCTATCTGCCAACTACTCATTTATTCAACCATCCATCCACCTATCTGCCCATCCATTCACCCATCAATCCACTCACCTGCCAACCCACCCACTCACCTGCACATCATCCATCCACCCGTCATCCTTCCATCCTCAAATCTTGCCCTCATTGATCTTTCTCAGACACACATTGGTCACATCATACCTCTGCTTAAATAACTTCCATGCTTCTACATTAGACTCTTCTAGAGAATGTTCAAGAAAATACCGATACCAGGGCTTATCCCCAGAGATTCTGACTTAATTGGTCTTGAATGAGGCCTAGGTCTTGGTAGTTTTAAAAACTTCCCAGGTGATTCTAATGTGCAATCAGGGTGAGAACCATGTGGCCTAGAAGATAAAGCCCAGCTCATTCTCCTGTCATTCAAAGCCTCCTACCCCCATTCAGGCCCTTAACCTGTCTCCCCAGCCTCATGCCCTACCTCTCCTCTTCGGCCACACTTGGAATCCTTGCTCTGCTGAGCTACTCCTCTATCTTTGTATCCATGGTTCCCTCTACCTAAAAGCCATGTTTCTTGGCCCCTCTATTTGGAAAACTTCTACCCGTTCTGCAAGACCCAGCACGAATGTGACCTTTTTCTAGTTATGGGCCTCTCTTCCATAGCATCTCCTATGTGTCATCCCATTGCTCAGCACTGGATGTAGTCACTGAAACAGGAACACTCCCTGCTCTGAAAGAACTTCAAGGTGAGGGGGGATGGAAGCTCCTTAAGGCAGACGTTCACAAACTTGAGTGTGCATCAGTATCTCCTGGAGGGCTGGTTGAAACACAGATGCTGAGCCCACCCTCAGGATTTCTTATTTAGTGGTCTGGAGTGGCCTTGCATTCCAATACATCCCCAAGGGATGCTGCTGATACTGCTCGGGGATCACATTTTTGAGGACTTGTGCCTTAGAGTGTGGTCACAGGCATGCTCTCTGGGGAGGTATCACCTAAACTGAGACCCAGAGGAAGAGAAAGAGGCAGTCACCACCAGAGTAGGGGCTAACGCATTACAGGTGGAGGGAACAGTGGGCGTGAAGGCCCCGGGTGGGAAAGAACTCTGCGGGAAAGCCAGAGAGCACGGGAGGAGCAGTGCCGTCAGCTTCTCCTGTATGAGGAGGCTTTGTCACCTTCCACTGTAATCTCGCTCTTCTGCCTCAGCCACTTGACAAGGAGCCCCTCCAAGGCAGGTCTGTGTCACATTCCTCCAGAGCCTGCCTGAGACCTGGCTGGAAGTAAATGCTGAGAGATTTGGGTTGGGTGGTTGAATTTTAGTGTTCTGTCTTATTCTCTAGGCTGTAAGCAATGGAGAAATCTCCTCCCTTTTTCTTAGAGAGTTTCTAATATATCTCTGTCCTCTATATAACCAAATTCCCTTCTCCCAAATTCCTGCTATTTACACAGACTTTTAGCTCATTTCATGACAGGAAGAAAATTCTTCTAAGTCAAGTAGCAGGGGCTCCACCTAACCTTCACAAGCCCAGGGTTTGGGCAGGTTGAGGGTGTGGGGGTGCTGTGGGGGCCCAGAGGCCCTCGAGGCTTCACCTTCCAGCCCTTGCACTTGGCTTTGAGAGGATGATTCGGTCAGAGCAAGAGTCAGCAGACTTCCCTTCCTCGAAAACACTGATAGTGGGAGGCTCAACGTGGCCAGCCCTCATAGGTGGCCCACCCTTAGGGCATAGGTAGAGCAAGGCAGGCCTGGGGGACCCTTAGCCTCAAGGGTAGAGGATGGGCCTCCCCTCCACAGTCTGCCTTCTCAGCATCTCCTTCCCACCATGGAAAGGGGAGTAAAAGAAGAGTCAGGGCTGGAGGGCAAGATGGTAACATGGGACTGGGGGTCTGATTTTGCCCTCCCCTCTTCCTTCCTGTAGAATAAGATATACATACCCTTTGCTGTGCTAACAGAGGGGTCTTTGAGGGAGATACTCCTCCAGATTCATTTTTGGCAGCATCTCATTTCTCAAGCTTTGCTTAGCAAGCAATGGTACACAGATCTGTGGTTCTCAGACTTGAGAGTGAATCAGCATCCCCTGGAGTTTGTTAAAATCCACATTGCTGGGCCCACCCTCAGAGCTTCTGACTGGCAGGCCTAGAGTGGGGCTCGGGAATCTGCATTTCTAACAAGATCCCAGGTGCTGCTGCTGTTGGTGGTCTGAGGACCACACTTCGAGAAACCCCGGTTTAGTGCAGTGCTCAGCCAGAAGATGCTAAGAATCCATCCACCATTAAAGGACAAAGATTTACTTGCCTTATGTGTAGTTTACCCAAAGGAGCTTTCCTTAATCCCTCCTCCCAAATACAGAACCTGAAACTCTCCAGGCCCAAGTCCTGGGGGAGGACTAAGGGGTTAAGAGCCTGAGGGGACCCCAGGGGCTGGGGCAGGCAGAGAAGGGAAAGGGAAGTGTTCACATTTTGTTCTTTCCACTGCATAGTTCTAGAGCTCACACAAGTGTTTCAAACACAAATGGTTTAGTATTTCCTAGCCCTGGGGAAGGTGGCTTCTTCCCAGAAGGCAGAGAAGCATGTAGCAAATGCCATATGCTCTGGGGGACTAGATGGGACAGGAGTTAAAGGCCTGAGTTTGGGTCCCAGCATGGCTCTGGGACCTTGGGAGGGTCACTTCAGCCTCCAGAGTATCTATTTTTCCAACTGGGAGTGTGTTAGAATAAAACCGAGCTTGAAAGGGCCCCGTGAGGGTCAGAAGAGCCACAGCGAGTGACGCTGTGGAACACTGTCTGGATGGCAGTCCCAGGGAAGCCAACCCGAGCTGTCTCGGTTTCCGCAGGAAGGACCAGTACCTCCTCTCGCCGGTGAACTGCTGGTATCTGGTTCTGCATCAGACCAGGCGGGAGAGCCGAGACCATGCCACCCTCAACGACATCTTCATGAATAATGTCATCGTCCGCCTTTCACAGATCAGCGAGGATGTCATCAGACTCTTCAAAAAGGTAGGCAAACAAGCCCCCTGACCTGCCCGTGTCCCTGCCCAGGCTGGCCATGGCAACACTGTGCCAGCCAGGGTGGCATGTGGTTTGGGGACGTGAGACCAGGAGGGCAGGTGTGTTGATGGGGACAAGGGGCCGAGGGCTGGACTTGGCATCCCAGATCCTGAGTGTGAAGCCTGGATGTGGCTGGTGGCTCAGCCATTGTAGCAACCACCACAAAAATAAAAACCTTTTCATGGAAAAGTAAGCAGTTCACATTCCTTGTAGGAAATTTGGGAAAATGGACATAAGTACCCACAAAAAATAAAATGTTATCCCTCAGCAGTAGTCACATAAGTGTCATAGGTGTTTCTGCATCATGTGCCTATGCAGGCACATTTTCTGTGTTTGTACATGTGCCAGTTTACACACACACATTCCCTGTGAGATCAGACTGCACAAACGATTTTACTGTCTGCTCGTGTCACCTAAAAATTATGTAACCCTTGTTGCAGAATTTTCCCATGTCAATAAATATGTTTCCATAACATTTTTGAATGATCAGTAATATTTTATTACTGTAGTTTTTGGGCTGTAAGACTCACTTCTTTCCCCAAATTTGGGGAGGAGTGGGGGTGCATCTTACAGTCCAAATGTAGCTTACCTAGCTTGCTGTGGGTGATAGGAGGGGGCGGCGGCCTGTGTTATTTATATTATTAAATATCTTACCACATTTTTTGCTTCAAAAATTTTTTTCCTATTTTCCTCTAAAACCTAGGTGCGTCTTATGGTCCAGTGTGCCTCACAGTCCGAAAAATTTGGTATATAATGTGCCCTGATTTACTTAACCAATGTCTTATTGTTGAACACTTAAGTTACTCCATCGTTTTACTGTTATAAACACACTCTGTGAGCGATGTTGCCCAGTACACAGGGTCCAGCAGAAGCAGCGCTTGCTGGAGTGGGGCGGGTGGGGTATGTGAATGTCTCACCTGAGATGGACAGCAATTTGGACATTTCACCTAAAATGACTGATGGCGTGCTTGAGCGTGATATTGTTATGTTACGGAATTACATGCTTATGATTTTGTAATAAAAGAAAAAACAGGGACATTATTTGTGCCGGACCCTGCATACACCTTTGTCACATTCACTGCTATTTCCTAGTTTCAGTTTCTCCAGTGGGAATTGGGAAGTCAAATGTTTGCTTATTTTTAAGTCTTTTAACAGACTGCTCGGGTGCTATGAGAAAGGTTTTGCCCTGTGAAGGCCCAGAAACCCAGTGGAGGGAGCAGTCACGGTTTATGCCCCTGGGATCTCGGTATCCCAGCCCCTTGCACAGCATGGAGCAAACACTAGGTGCTGTGTGCAAGTCCAAAGGACTGAACTCACTTCTGTGAACTTCAGTTTTCTCATTTGTAAAATGGGCAAGCCATTTATTTAGTCTTCCTGAGCCTCATCCTCTTCGTCTTGCAGATGGGGTTTAGGTCCCCTGCTTCCCAGGAACAGTAGGAGGGTTAAAGGAAACAGTGCCTGTGAAGGAGGAAGGTGTGGAGAACTGGTTCAGGGTGTGGTCTTTGGGTCCAGAATTCTTGAAATTCCAGGGGTCATGGTTCTCGTTCCATCATTGGCTTTTCGTCATTAGTCTTTGGGCTTGTTCCTTATGTCTCTGAGCCTCAGCTTCCTCATTTGTGAGGTAGGGATAGAAAAACCCACTGGGCAGTTGGGAGGATTAAGAGGGTTTTTAATCCCAAATAAAGCGTGGAAAACAGCCCCTGGGGCTAAATGCTCAGGAAAGGTGACCTAGGATTGCTAGAAGCACAGGAAGAGGACAAGATGATATGAAATATGATAATCGCGTCATGGTCTGTATTAGGATTATCCCCTCTGAGGATGACTTCGGTACAAAACTGTAGCCACAGGCTAGTCCCTTCCTTCCACTCAGTGTGCTCTGCTGTCCTCCTGGGGCCATGTTAATGAAACATAGTCTAGGTTTAATATTTGCATAAGCAAACATAATTAGGAAGGTAAATACAGTGCAATTCTAAAAAATCGCATAGTGTTTTGCAAAGCCACACTGAAGTGATTCAGGTTACTTGTCCCATCACAAGCCTCTGCCTGCTGCCACTGTCACATCTTGTTTCCTGGGTGGGAATGACTTAAAAAGAAAGGGTCATCAGGGCCTTTAGGAAATGAAGGGTCTTTCTTCTGAGCTGAGGCCAGGGACAAGCGAGATGAATCTTTTTCTGTTCTCATTTAGGCTGACAGCAGCCTCACTTGTGATGAGGTTAACAGGGTGGAAAATAATGAAAAAATGTCGACAGCTGAGCTCCTAGCTGCCTTGTTACCAGGCCTGTGCCTGTGGAACAAAGGAAACGACCCAGCCCCCGTGGGCCAGGAGAGAGATGGGGATGGGGCCTCGCTGGCTGATTTAGCCCAGCATAGCCCTTTGTGTCACGTTGGTTATAGGTAATCTTGGCACTGAGGCTGCCCTCCTTACCTGACAAGAGTTCCTGCAGGCCTCACTGCAGGGGCTGCTGTCTGGTCAGACTGGTGAACAGGCTCGTCACTCACCCATCTTATAGATAAGGAGGTAAAGTCTGAGCAGCTGCCAGGAGAGCCCAGACTTGGTGACTTTGGGCCTGTTCTCATCACTGGCAGGTGGCAGCATGGCTGGGCTTTTGGACTCTCTCAGAACTGCTTCTCACCCACCAACTGTGTGACCCTGGGCAAGTCTCTCTGAGAATTAGTTTTCTCAAGTGGGATATGGAGATGTGATAATGTCTTCATGAGGGGCCTGTTTTGAAGAATAGATATAGGCCAAGTGTTCAGCACAGGCTTGGCTTTCAGTTGGTGCTCACTGAATAGTGGCTCACCAGTGATCCTGAAGAATGGAGCCCCCTCTGCATTCCTGAGACAGATAGCACTTGGAGTGGGGTGGGGATGGTGGTGTTCCTTCATCACTCCGTCACTTCAGGCTCTAGCAATGTATCTGCAGGAGGTGGGAGTGGCTTCCAGGCCAGGTGTCTTTCCTGGGCTTGGGCTTGAGGTAGCTGCCTTGACTGCCAGCTTCTCACAGATGCAATATGTTATTTGACTTAATAACTACCTTTTCATGATTCTTCCTTTTCCCATTTGTAATAGAATTTATTTACATGGCTAGAGGAAGTACTGCAAATTCCAGAAGCACATTCTAGGATTCACCCATTCAAATGGTCTTCTACATGTAGGTGGTCCTTGCTTTAAGTGTGAGGTCCACCATAGCAGAATGGAACTGGATGGGGTTTTGGAGGTCATTATAGGGATCAGGACTATTATGGTTGCATACAACAGAAACCCAGCTCAACCTGCTTGAGAGAAGAAAGGGAATTTACAAGCTCCCTAGAGCCAAGCCTGGGTGACTTCCAGGACACAAAGGAATTCAGTCTCTCTGCAGCTCTGCTCTGATGCCTGTCCTGCCCCACACACCCTTTTTAAAGGGAGAAAGTGAAGGGCTCTTTTGTAGTCAGTCTGTTTCCACTTGATAATCAGATGGCCCCTGGCAGCTCCAGGCTTACATCCTACCTGTTTCAAGTTCTGTGGAAAGGAAGAACTACCTTTCTCCAGAATTGAGTCTTATAGGCTCTGATTGGCCCAGTATGAGTCATATGAACACTCTTACCTGTGGCTGGGGATGCAGTGTGGACTGACCAGGCCTGAGAAACACACTCGTCCCTGAAGCCAAGTGTACACTCAACTTCACCTGATGCAGGGGACAGAGAATGAGTGAAGGACGATTCTCCAAGAAAAACTAGGGTGCATTAAACCAACAGATGTCTACTAGGCTTTATGTTCCAGTCCTTTTATCATCCTCCATAAGAGTATTTATCCTCCCTCTTCTAGGTCTCCCTCAGTAAAGGGCATTCATTATCTCTCAGGACAGTTCATTCTATTTGAGGACAACCGCGATTAATAAAAAATTCTCCCCAATATTGAGATGAAATCTTACCATGTTTCTACTCAGAGGGCCTGGTCATACACTTGAGGGCCACATCACTCAAATTTACATGGAAACCTGTCAGTTGCTTGAAGAAGACAGTAGTTGTGATCACCCACCCAGGTCTTTCCTTCCTCTGGGTAGCATTCTGTGTTACCTCCACTTGTCGCTCTGTGATTTGGCTTTGTGTTCCTCCCCACCAGGGGTACTCTTTCTGGGTCAACCCCGGGTCTTTTCTGACCCACAGAAGTTAATATTCAGGACCATTCAGAATACTCTGGTTTTCCCAGCTAAGAGGAAAGCAGGGCTATGTTGACTCTTCATTTCCAATAGTGAAAGTTATGATGGCATTTTGCCTTTTTCATGGTAGTCTCATCGCATGGTTGACTCACCCTGAACTCTCAGCTCAAATCCCCAGGTGTTTTCGTACCAACTGTTTTTTAATCTGTCCTTTGAATTCTGCACTTAGTTTTTTGTTTTGCTTTTTAATATTTGCCCTTTGAAAACTTTATTATATTAGATTCTGGTCAAATGGGATGAGTGTCCTCATTTAAGTGGTTTTTCAAGCAGCAATTGGGTGACTTTTTTAAGAGGTCCTAGTTCTTCATCTGTGGGAAAAGCCTGTTTTATTACTTCTCTGTGTCTTCTTCCTTGGTGTTAGCTTCTTCTCTGTGTCAATTCTTTGGCCATATGTTTGATTCTCCTGTACCTTCTTAGTGGAGAGGTAGAAAGTGGGGCAGAGAGTTGAGAATGAGATACAGTTAAGGTGACTCTTGAGTTGGGTGTTAAAGGATGAATGGGAGTCTGCCAGTGTGGAAGGGAAGTGGGGGGTTCAGTGTTAGGAGAAACGCAAGAGCACAGTGGGTACACTACATCATGATGGCAGTGCAAGGCAACTCACAGTGGAGGTGGCAACACAGTGGTCCACAGCTGAGTTCAGTTCTCAAGGCTAATCTGCTTGGCCCTCACTATGTTAAAAAAATTTAGACAGCCAGTCAAAAAAAGCTTCAGGGTGGAGACTTCTAGTCAAGGTGGTGGCATAAGTAAACATGGCTCACTTCCTCACAGAATTACATCAAAATTACAATTAAATTATAGAGAAACCATCACAAAACCATTAGAAATCAAGTTGAATGGAAGTCTGAAAGAAACCACATCCATCCAGACTGGTAGGAGGGGTGCAGACTCGGAGCAGGCTGGTCCTGCATCCACATGTGGTGGCTAAAAATTTGGGAGGGGTATCTTGGGAGTGAGGAGTCCCAGCCCCACAACATGCCTCCCAGCCCAAGGTTTCAGTGCTAGGGAGGTAAGTCCCCATAACTTATCTGGACTTAACTTATGGGGACTGCAAAAAACAGCAGCGACTGAGTTGGTGGAAGAAATTGCAGGAGTTCCAAGCAGTTTCCCTTAAAGAACCCATACACAGATTTACTGACTCACTCCTGAGCTCCAGTAGTGGGGTAGCAGCTTGAAAGGCACCAGTGGCATACAGCGTAGAACTGAAGTGTCTGGCATCAAGGTGAGTGCTGGAGGGCAGCTTTCTCCCAGGCAAAAAGGTGGACAGAGACCATTGTCCCTTTTCTGAACCCTTCCCCCATAGAGCCACGGAGCTGGCAGGATGGTACCATATTTGAGACTCCATTAACCTGGCTGACACTGTTTGCCTCACCCTAAAAATCCCCTGAGACTCCTTCCCACCCAATCTACAGGCCCACCCAAACTGTTAACAGTGACTTTTTCATATGAATGGCTGGTCTTCGCTCATGCTGTACCACTTCCTAAATCCTCTCAAACAAGCAACAGCTGGCCTCAGTGAGCCCCTAGCCCCTGTACCTCTTGATATGTGACCTCAGGCCCAGTACTAGCTGCAGTCAGCCTAGATTCACAGCTTGGCTTCACCTGGGTATCTCGAAGCCCAGCACAAGTAGCAGCCATCTCAGATTGCTTTAGAGTTCATGCAGGGTGGCTCCAGGCAGAACGGAGGTCGGGGCTGACCTTGGCCTGCACCACCTGGAAAACTTCATAGACTGCAAACCCAGTGACAGCTACAGACCATATCAGAGCACCATCACCCTGCCCCTGCACAGCTTATTCTCCATGGAGGATGGAGGGTGGTGGTCGATAGTCACAGCCAGTTCTTGCAACTGACTGGACTGGGTAAATCCTTCCCATTGACCTGCCAACAGCAATCAAAGCTCAACTACAAGAGGAGGGTGCACTCACCCCACACAGAAGCTGTACCTTGAGTACCCAGCTTGGGTGATAGGGGAGGTTGTGCCACTGGACACTTTAGGACATCTACTTCATTAGGTCATGCTACCAAGACAGGGAGTCATAGCAGCTCTACCTAATATACATAGAAACAACACAGGGAGGCTGCCAAAATGAGGAGACAAAGAAACATGGCCCAAATGAAAGAAGAGATCAAAACTCTGGAAAAACAAATTAAACTAAAGAGAGATAAGCAATCTAACAGAATCAGAGTTTAAAACACTGGTTATATGGATGCTCAAGGAACTCAGTGAGGACCTCAACAGCATAAAGAAGATCCAGTCAGAAAGGAAGTTTACACTAATTGAAATAAAGAACAATTTACAGGGAAACAACAGTTGAGTGGATGAAGCCAAGAATTCAGATCAATGATTTGGAACATAAGGAGGCAAAAAACAACCAAGCAGAGTAACAAGAAGAAAAAAGAATTAAAAAACTGAGGATTGTGTAAGCAGCTTCTGGGACAACTTCAGGAGGTTCACCATTCTTGTCATGGGGTTCCAGAAGGAGAAGAGAAAGAGCAAGAAACTGGAAATCTACTTGAAAAAATAATGAAAGAAAACTTCCTTAATTTGGTGAAGGAAATAGACATGCAAGTGTAGGAAGCATAGTGAGTCCCAAACAAGGTGGATGCAAAGAGGCCCACTCCAAGATACATCATAATTAAAGTACTACAGGTTAAAGGTAAAGAGAGAATCTTAAAAGCAGTAAGAGAAAAGCAGTTAGTTTCATACAGGGGAGTTCCCTTAAGGCTGTCAGCTCACTTCCCAAAAGAAACTTTTCAGGCTCAAAGGGACTAGCAAGAAGTATTCAAAGTCATGAAAAGCAAGGACCTACTGCCAAGAATGCTCTACCCAGCAAAGTGATCACTTAGCATCAAAGGGCAGATAAAGAGCTTCCCAGACAAGGAGTCCATCATTACCAAACCATTAGTATATGAAATGTTAAAGGGACATATTTAAGAAAAAGAAGATCGAAACTATGAACAATAAAATGGCAAAAAATACATATCAACAGTTGAATCTAAAAAAAAAACAAACTAAGCAAACAAGAACAGAGACAGAATCATGGATACAGAGTGTTTTGATGGTTGCCAGATGGGAGAAGGGTATGGGGGAATGGGTGAAAAGGTGAGGGGATTAAGAAGTACAAATAGGTGGTTACAGAATAGCCATGGGGATGTAAAGTACAGTACAGGAAATGAAGTAGTCAAAGAATTTGTACACATGACCCATGGACATGAACAATGGCGGGGCATTGCCTGAAGGAGAGGAAGGTACTGGATGGATGGGGGCGAAGGGGGAAAAATAGGGACAACTGTAATAGCATAATCAATAAAAATATAATATAAAAACAAGATTAAATCAACATTTTAAATTTTGTGGATTTCACATAAAAATCATGATTCTGTGTTTCTCTTAAGAAATCAGAAGCACTGAAAATACCAGATCTACGAGGGTTCATACTTGGCAGTGCTTGGCTGAAACTGAGTAGCTGCTGGCCCCTTTAATCGGGGCACACTCTCTCCACTGCCTGTGGTCCCACTATTGTCCAGTGTATAACACCTACTTGGCTCCTTTATTTTGCCTCCTCAGACCTTTATGCGTTTTAGTTTGTGGCCTCATCTTTAAACATTACCTACCAGTGGTTGGTGTATAAATTCTAGCTTCAGAATCCCCTGGAAGACTTGCGAAACATGGAATGCTGGGTTCCATTCCTACAGTTTCTGACTCAGTAGGTCTGAGTGAAGCCTGAGAATCTGCATTGCTAACAAGTTCTCAGGCGACATTGATGCTGCTGGTCTGGGGGACCACACATGGAGAATGACCTACCTAGTCCAACCTCCTTGTTTTCCAAGTAAGGAAACTGAGCCCCCATCCCCCTCTGGTAAGCACAGAATCTGGCCCCAAATGCAGGTTTTGACTCCAGGTCTGGTACTGAACCCATTACCCGCTGTGGTGCATCAGTGGGAGGTTCCATCTGCATCCTGCTTGCTCTCCCTTCCCACCCCAACCATTTCTGAGACTGGGCACTGAAATCCATTTCATTTGCAGCCTCAGCTTCCTTAACAATAGCCACCCATTATTCTATGCTCTGATGCCTGCAGAATTTAATTACTTGCCAGGCAGTGAAGTGAATTTGATTGTTGGAAGCTGTGGTGTTCTAGAGGAAGCGCTAATGAGGAAAGACTCTTAGCAGAGAAGAGAGAGCATTTGGGGGGCTTGTGTTTGAAAGCAGCCATTCACTGTGTGGCAATAAGGGCTTGGTCTTAAGTGAGCTTTTTCGTTCCCGCCTCAAAGATGTCTGTCCCATTTCATAAATAAATCGGGGCTTTTGTGTGCAATAATTGCTTTGCTTTGTAACCAAGATCAAAAGCACCAATGGCCTTGGATTCAAAGCCAAGTTTATTTTTTATTATTGGGTTGAAGGAGAGAGTGAGGGTTTGCATGCTGGAGGGTCCAGCTATGAGGCCTGCATGGTGGGGTGGGGGTGGAGTGTGTGAGCAAAGTGGGCAGGCTGCCAAGGCATGAGGAACTTTCAGCCAGCCTCTACCGTCTCCCAGGGTGATGAAGTCGTGAATGCTCACTCTTTTGTACAGCTTGCTATGCTGGTCACCATCAGGCATTCCCAATGCATTCAATAAACATATATTAGTACTATCATGACAGTAGATAAACATTGATTATAATTAGTGAGTGCTTACTGTGTGCCAGGTTCTGGGCTAAGCATTCTATAGATATTTAATTCTTAAAGCCTAGGAGTGAGATGCTGTCTTCACTTAATTTTTCGGATGAGAAAGCTTTTAGTTTGAGAAAGCTGATGCTGATATAGGTGGAGCTGGGATTGGGATCTAGATTTGTCTGACTCCAGAGCCCAGTTATAAAGGCCAGTGCTAAAGAAGACAAAGAAATGAGTCAGGCGTGATACCCTCCCCCAAGGAGCTCACAGTGTAGAATGGAAGTGAAGACAGATGTGTAGCAGTGATTCAAATACAGCAGAGAGGGAAGTTGGTGCAGAAAGAAGAGGACCTCCAATCTGGGCTGGTGTGGGGTGAAGGGAGTTTGGGGAAGGTTTTATGTTAGGGAAGCAGTATTTGAAGTGATCCTTGAAAGATTAGCATCTGTCCCAGTAGGTTCCCCAGAAAGCTGATTCTGAGACAATGATTGTGATGCAGAGGTATATTAGCTAGTGCTCTTGGAGTGCCCACCTGTAGAAGGAAAGGGAGTCAGCCAGTGGAGAGGTGGGCCATGGTGCAATTGCACCAAAGGCCTCAACTGAGTCCTTGGGGAACTCTGAAGCTGGAGTGCCCTCTGAGTTGTCCTAGGTTGTGGTAGGGAGGCTGGGTGGGCCTTTATACCCTGAAGGGGGTATGGCCTTGGGAAGATGCCTCTTTATCTGAGGTAGTTCCCAAAAAGGCTGACAGCTAGGGGTGTCTGCTGGCAGCACTCCTCACAGCTGGGGCAATGAGTCAATTCTGGCTCAATTCCTTTTCTCCCACTTTCAGGCCATGTGAGCGCATCCTAATCCCTCAATCCTCTAAATTTCTTCATTTTCAAAGTGGAACTAATAATAACCTCCTTCATGGGGTTGTTGTGAGGATTTTAAAAAAATAATATAAAATCCCTACCTGGTACACAGTACGTAATCAATAAACATTAGCTGTTATTGGGGTGAATATTGTACTTTGAGAAACAATTTAGTGAGAGTTAAGATTTTAGAGAGTAAGATTAAGAATTCAGATTAGGATACAGGGATATTTTACTCAGAGTACACAGGTTAAATAAAGGGTCAGAAGCAAAAAATGTGCTCAGGAAACTACTCACTGGTTAGTTCTAAATAATGGTGGTCTTATCTCTTCTGTGATAACCTCTTATTCCTTTTTCTTGCCTTATTATATTGGTTAGGACCTTCATCTGGTACAGTGTGAAGGGAAATGGGAGAGAAGTGGCACTCTTGACTTTTAAAATGCAATTCTTCTAACTTTTTACCATTTAAGACACAAACTCTTAGTGCATTAGGAATAAATAGGAACTTCCTTAACCTGGCAAAGGGTATTTACCAAAAACCAATGGCAATTATCATACTTACTGTGAAAGAGAGTTCAGCAAGATGGCTGGTTACAAGATCAATATACAAAAATTAATAACATTCCTGTGTGCCCACCACATTCAATTAGAAAGTGTAATTTGAAAATGCATACATTATAAAACAAGAATGATTGAAAATTAATGCCATTAATGCTACAAATTAACTACACCCTAGAAGATTTGATAAGTAATGCTTTCATTGTCATTCAGATATAAATGTTTCATAATTTGCACTATAGTTTCTTCTTTGCCTTATGAATTATTCAAACTTAGATTTATTCTAGTTTCAAAGATTTTTTCAAAGCTTTTACTTGCCTTTACTTTGTAACTTTATTACTCTGTAATTAAAAAAATAAGGTCTGTACGTTATTATCATTACTATTATTTTGGTGTTTTTTGAGTATTTGCCTCATCAGACTATCAAGACTTCCCTAAAATGATAGTCAGTAAAGCAGGTGGCACTGGAACAGCGAGGCACACTGACCAACGGGACTGACCAGCACCCAGACACTGCCCTCTGCACACGGAACACAGTGTAGGGCGAAGGTGCGTTGCAGATCGGGGAAAGGATGGAGTACTTTGTAAATGGGGTTGACTGCATTGGCTGGCCATCCTTGGCTTGTTATTTCATTAGGTGTCTTGTTACATCACACCTATATTTTTTCATATGGAAAAAAAGGAAGACCTTCACCTTAGTTCACAAAAATATATTCTAGATGGATTAAAGTGCTAAAGGTAAAAAGCAAAACTTTAAAACTTTGGGAAGAAAATATGAGAGATTATATTTAAAATCTTGGGGGCAGGAAAAGAAACATAAAAAGGATGTTTTATTTCAGCTAAAAATAAAAAAGCACAAACCATAGAAAAAATATTAATTCCATTATATAAAACTAAAACAATCTTCCTACAACAATAACTAACGAGGGAAAATACAGATGAGACAAGAAGATATGTGGCATGTACAAAATTAATCAAAGGTTAATACCGAGAACATAGAATCAGTTCCTACAAGTTAATAAGAAAGGGGCAAAAATCCAATAGAAACATAGGTAAAAGATATAAATGGGTAAGCCACAGAAAAGTATTCTTAAATGGTTAAAAATATAAGAATAGATGCCCATAATCACTGATAATCAAGAGAGGGTAAAGTGAAGCATGGCACGGTTTGAGTCCCATTGGACTGGTAAAGTGGTCCCACGTGGTGGCAAGGATGTGGGGCAGCATGGGCTCTCAGATCCTCTTAATGACCCTCTAAGTTTGCCCAGCCCCTTCGAGAACAGCGGGGCAGTGTCTAGTGACAGTGAAGTGAAGGAAGAGGTACATCCCCTGTGACCCAGCAGTTTCTTCCCAAGTATAACCTAATGATATTCGAGTATATCTGCACACACTCAAGCCTTGTACGGGAGTGTTTGCTGCAGTAGTGTTTGTAGTAAAGAAACAAAGAGAAATCACCTGAATGTCGATCATGAAGGGAATAGTTAAGTAGGCTATAGGTAGTCATACAATGGAACTAGATCTACGTGTATAAATGTGGGTAAAACTTGAAAGATAACATTGGGCAAAAAAAGCAAAGATCCTGTTATATTTTAATACAATATAAAACTTTTTCATCTTTTTTAAAAAGATGTTATTTATTTACTTTTAGAGGGGGAAGGTGGGAGAAAGAGAGAGAGAGAAGCATCAATGTGTAATTGCCTCTCCTGTGCCCCCTGCTGGGGACCTAGTCCGAAACCCAGGCATGTGCCCTGACTGGGAATTGAACTGGCGACCCTTTGGTTTGCAGGCTGGCACTCAGTCCACTGAGCCAACCAGCCACGGCTAAAACATAAATTAGTAGTTCATATTGTTCATTTGTCCAATGCTTATCTGACGTAGAGCTATCCAAATGTGGACCATGTAAGAATATATACCAGCTTCAGGATAGTGACTGAGGGATGAGGGAGTAAGTAGGTGACAAAGAATATTCAGAACACTTCAACTGTAACTATTTTGCTTTCTAAGAGTAATTTTGAAGCAAAAATGAGAAAATCTTGAGTCATCTAACTTGGGTGGCATGTTCTTGGGTGTTTGTTACTGTTCCCTCGACTCTTCTGCATGCTTAAATATTGGAGATATTTAATACTTAGATATTTAAATACTGGAGAACTGAAATTAAGGGGTCAGGGTGAAAACAGATCAAGGAGGCCCTTGAGTATCAGAATCAGAACCTGGGCTCTATTTTTTAGACATTGGAGAACAATTGCAGATTCTTAAATAGAGCGTGACATGATCAAAGCTAAGTTTAAGCATGATTAATTTGGTGTATTTGATGGCTTTGAAAAGAGAGATTCTGAGCTCTCTCTAACAAGGGAATGGGTAGTTACATGTTATTAATATATATACACTGGTATGCAGGTCAGCGGTGGAAGATAGTAGGAGCCTGGATCAAGGAGGTTGATATGGGAATATAAAGGAAGGAAGGAATAGAAGAATGGTGGTTGGATGAGTGGATGACTGAGTGGACTGGTAGGTTAATGGATGAGTGGGTGGGTAGATGTGTGAATGGGTGAGTGGGTGGAAAGGTGGTGAATAGAGGGGTGGATACA